>WKFP01015257.1:670262-720880 GCA_011057875.1 Pterocles orientalis | reverse complement strand
CTGGGGGTACTGATTGATGCTCGGCTGAACATGAGCCGACAGTGTGCCCGGGTGGCCAAGAAGGCCAACGGCATTCTGGCTTGCATCAAAAACAGTGTTACTAGCAGGAACAGGGAGGTAATTGTCCCCCTGTACTCGGCATTGGTGCGGCCGCACCTCGAGTACTGTGTTCAGTTTTGGGCCCCTCACTGCAAGAAAGACATTGAGGCCCTGAAACACGTTCAGAGGAGGGCCACGAATCTGGTGAGGGGTCTGGAGCACAGGCCTTATGAGGAGCGGCTGAAGGAGCTGGGAATGTTCAGCCTGGAGAAGAGGAGGCTCAGGGGAGACCTTATAGCTCTCTATAACTTCCTGAAGGGAGGTTGTGGTGAGCTGGGGGTCGGCCTCTTCTCTCGTGTAATCAGTGATATAACTAGAGGGAATGGTTTCAAGCTGAGACAGGGGAGGTTCAGGCTGAACATTAGGAAGTATTACTTCTCGGAAAGGGTAATCAGGCATTGGAATGCACTGCCCAGGGAGGTGGTGGAGTCACCGACCAAGGGAGTGTTCAAGAAACGTTTGGACGTTGTGTTGAGGAATATGATTTAGCTGGGAAGTATTGGTAATGGTTGGACTAGATGATCTTCTAGGTCTTTTCCAACCTTGATAATTCTGTGATTCTGTGATTCTGTGACATATGACATAGCAATGTGAAGAGGGACCAATCAAGTTTCTTCATTCCTAGGTCAAAGCACTTTCCCTCTGCTCACACATAAATAAGGGATATCTCTCTTGCAGATGAGTACCATAATGCAAAAATGTTTCACAGTATTTTGCCCTAATCAGATAATTCAATATAACAGACATCTCTCTTGGCTGAAATGCCAGCTTTCTGCAAAATCAAATCTGTTCCATGTTTATGATCATAATACAAAATTAATTGAATTTCATGCCAGTGAGACTGCAAATAGGGAATGACTCACATCTAACAGAACCATAGGCACAGTTTTTAAGGAAGATTCATCAGAAATAAATGTAATAAATATAATGGTGGAGTTGTAATAACCTCCAGCAGGTGGTCTAGAGAAGGCACCGCAAGGCATGAAGGAAGCTACTAAATTCCCATCCTCTTAAATAAGAAAAAAACAGAAAGGAAATGGGGAAGAGGTATCTCGCAGACAAGTATCATTCTGTTGCAAAACTGCTGCCAGCATTTATACTAAACTTGCTACCAGCAGTTGCAGTAAAAGCAAGTCTTAGAGAGACCACAAGGAATGGGGAAAAAGCTGTCTGTTAAAGAAATACCTTACATTTAAGTGGAATTATCTGATGTTAAATAGAATTTAGCGTAAAAAGGTGTAGAAGCAATTTCTGCTTAGATTAAAAATTACTGAGTAGATCATAAAATTACCCCTTGATAAGATCTTACAACACATTTCTTTAATTTCCCTTTACACAAGGATAAATGATCTGCCATCTGCTGGTAGAAAGATGAATGAGTGTGATTGTAGGGTGTTCATAAGGTTGTTAGTAATTTTTAAAGAATGATTCAATATGGCTTATTTGTTAAGAAAAGGTAGAAAAACGTATACCACCTTTTCTGCCTGAGGTTTGTATGCAACCAATATATTTAACCCTTGATTATTGTGGGTGAATATCTGGCTGGTGGGCTACCCTGACAGGGAGAGAGGGGCACTGTAGCCGATTCTGTGCAGGTCTCAGTCAGATCTGCAGAGCCCATTGGGTCAGGCACAGTGTTGCATGATCACAACTGCACCGCTTCCAGGGTCAGCACTAGTAAGTCAAAAGCAGTTTTAGCTGTGCTTCTCCACAGCTGATTGATCAATTAATGACTCCTACAAGCCTGAGTCTGTTCCTTATAGTGAACTGTGAGTCCTGGGGTGCATGTTTCAGAGGCAATTAACTGTCCATCAGCAGAATCAGCTAGGCTCATTTGCTCCAGCTCGGTCCCAGCACCCTGCTGAGCACCGCAGAGCTGCCCTCACAGCTTCGCATTATTCCTCACAGGGCTGTGAATTCCGGGAGGTTTATTAACTACCTCAGCAGCACTCTGCGAGCAGATGGAGCCAGCTCGGACCTGGGACTACACCAGAAACCATTGATCAGAGGGTGCTAGAGAGCACAAAGAGGAGACTGAATCTGTTCTGTTCCAAGCTCCATCTCACACCGAACACCAGCTGACTCCCGTGGTGCTTCTTCAGTGCACTGTATCTCTGCACAAATCTCTTCACTGTATTCCCTACTGGTCATGGGGGGGGGAGCGGAATCAACATTAGTTTGGCTTCTTATACCCTAGATAATGGAGAATTTATCTGTAACATTTTTGGAGTTTACCTCATTGGCAGATGGAAGGGTGAATTTTTCCAAGGGTAGTTCCTGTGTGGCTTAGTGACCCCACGGTGATCTCAGCCCTAAAGCCTATCAACTGGGAAACAACTGGATTATCTTAATTGTATGCAGGGCATACAACCCAGTATTAAGGTTGATATATTTAATCCGATATTTAAGAAGCCCAGCGCTTTTATCAAAGACTGCATACAAGAGAATCACTTCTGGAAGTGATCAAAAGCACACATGAGACACATTATGTAGTCTGTTAACTAAAGCTTTTCCCTCCCTACTCTTGAATACTCCACCCTCTGCAAGAGGAGGTGAGAACTGGCTTAAGCTGGCCATACCAGCTAGACAAATCTGTTGCTTCCTATTAGATGCATGTGGATGTCAAAAAATCTAAGCAAGCTATTCTATGCAGCACCTGCATAAATCAAAGATCTCAAGACCAAGAAGTGAAAGTGTATCCTTCTATTTCTTTTTTTTCTGCTTCATGTTAAGGAATACTGCTTTCTTGTTCTGCCAGTGTATGAAAGGGCAAAGAATGAATTTATGTGCTTGTGAAAAAACAGTTCTGATAATAGTTCCTGAAACCTTAAAATGAGCTCCCAAATTGGTCTTTTATGTTAGCGTTGCCAAAGTTACAGAAGGTTTTTTTGGAGGAACTATTGTGTGTAGAAACCTGTTGCAGTAAACACTCTTCTGTTTTATTTCTGTTGCTTAGTTTTTATGTTGTTATGTGCAATAGAGAAGGTAATAAGAATAGCAAAAGAATAGCTACTAGAACGATTATGACATTTAACGAAAAGGGAAAACAGCAGTGAAACTGTGGCTAAGGAAGCCTATTTGGTCTCTGTACTTCCGTAAGAATATCCAGCCTATGCATATCTCTGTGAAAGCAGTCATGACAGTTTAATCACTGTCAGAATAAAATCTCCATTACTATGGGAAAAATGGGAACAAAAGAGTTGTATTAGACTGAGATACAGCAACAATTTATTTCACACAGGATTAGAAAAAAACCCCACTTTTTCTTGTCTCAGTCTCACAACTGATTTTGATTCCTAGTTTGATTAATTTGATACTCTAAATCGAACCACTATCAACCTGGATTTTATTCAGAATAGTATTTTTTATCAATTATTGTATTATCTCAGTTTTTGTTTAATAAGTGACGATCTTTCAGTCTTAATGTGTTTGTTAAATCTTTATATTTGCTGTCTAAATTTCTTTTAATATGCAATAAGGAAAACTGTACATTTGTTCTCTCAAACTGCATTTGTTTCAGAATGTCAAGAGTGAAAGCAATATCAGCTATAGTATTTGTGTACCAGTTGTTTCTCATTCTTCTAATGAAAATGTTCAAAAAGAATGAAACTGAGAGAAAGGAAAACTCCATCTGACAAGAAGACAAAAAGTCCAGTGAAAATAAAGAGATCAGCAGACATAAATAGTTAACAGAGATGGCTTTGGGGGAAATTCCCTCTCATGGAAAACAGACAATATATAGGAGACTGGTGGGATGATAGTACTTGATTTGCAACGGTGCAGAATGAAGACTGAATTCACCCCAAAACTCTCATGTCTTAGCTTTGAAAATTTACTGGTCTGGTGGCTTCATTCCTCTATCTCTGTGGACCCTGAAATATTGCTGCGAACAGAATTAGCCTCTGATCGCTCACAGCCCTCAATGTGACTGCTCCAGTAGTCAAGACTATTAATGAATTTTCCTCCTCTCTTCCTACTCTCTATGACTCAGGAAGCAACCTATACTGAATGTTTTATTTGCCTGAGCAGCTACTTTCCAGTTTACTGTGGTTCTATACAAAGGAAGATTCTGATTAACCAGGTCTCAGAAGATGCACCAGAATCTGACGGGCTTCAGTGCTGTGTGCAGTTCAGATATTTAGGCTGAGGTGCACTGTAAACCTAGTGGAAATGGACTTTTCCTAAACAGTCAGCATGAGTTTGTTATCATTAGCTTAGGCAGTATTAATGACAGTTATTGTTGGTGGATATCTCTGAGGAATGTCCTTTTATTTATCATGTGCAAAGGGTTGCACATGTGCAATTCCTTGCAGTTAATGCTGGTTGATTGCCAGCTCTGTGCATGCTGCTGATGTCAGGAATTACATCTCACGTTTTGGATTATAAACCAGGTTTTAGAAAACTGCCCCCAGGCTTTTCAGTGACTCTTCTTATTACTAACACAAGTGAATCAGCTGTTAGCTGAGCTTTGCTAATTTGGACTGATAATTGGTACAACAGTGCTGCACAGTACTTACTGGCAACTCCCGCAGTTCAGCCTTCGGTCATTTAGCAGCCCATGCATAAGTCATGGAAATGGTAGAAACCCATTACTGCTCATAGCTGCCATCAGTTCTCATGATGAAGCACTCCCTCCAAAAGTAACGGCAGTTTCCTTCAGAAATGGTGCTTTGTTTGGGGTTTTTTTTTGTTGTTTTGGGGCTTTTGGGGGGGGGGGGGGTTGTGTTTTTTTGTTTGGTTGGTTTGGGGGGTTTTTTTGTACTGTAGGCACTACTGGTACTAAAAAAAAGAAAACCCATGGCTGTCCAGTATTAGAGAGCATCAGACTTATTTCAAAATTTGAGATTTTAGAAAGTTGGTGAAAGATTTGGAAAGAAATAGAATAACTGATTGAAGGGAAAGTTGGGAGAGGGTCATTCAAGAAATGATGAGAAGGAAACCTCTTACCTTTTCTGAAGATGTATTTTAAAAACCTGTTTCTCTGTACAATTGAGGATTTTTGTTTGTTTTCTCTCATCTAGGCTAAAGGTCAATCATTTTAACCTTCCACTAAATCTAGACTATTAAAATGATGTATCTGAGAGTAGGTTCTTTGTAGATAGAAGTGGTTAAGTCAGCTTCTATTATATACCAAAGAATTGTAATTAAAGTCAAGTTGAAACAAAGGAAAAGCAGAAAGTTGAGAGTGCTACATTAACCTGTCTTGCTAGCCAGATCCTGAATGCAATCTCAAAAAAAAAGTAGAATTTGTCTGGTTGTAATTATATATGACTAATAGCAGAAATTTATTCTAGGTTATGCATTTTGGATTATCCCTATTTGTAAGATGAGCAATTGAAAGGACCTTGATCAAGGAGTATATTTAAATTGTTTGCTGTTTAATGGAAGAGAGAACAGAGAGCAAACGATAAGCTAGTTGTACCTAAGAGAAATGAATCAGTTAAGGGAGTGCAATGATTAGTGACATTTTTATCTGGGGAGAGGAGAGAAATCTAAACCTGTTCATTCAGATTCCTGTCTACTTTACCTGTGCCACTTAATGAGACAAAAGCTTAATTTTAAATTTATATACAGGAGAAAATCTGCATTAATTTAGCATAAGCCATATTTCCAAATGCAAAACAAAGTTCCTCTGTTGGGCAGCAGGTTCACAGCAATCTTCAGCTGGAGACTTAGGAATGGCAGGGCTGATACATTCACAGAAGTAATAATCCCCTTGTGAGTGACAGCAGAAAAAACCCTGAATGAATACTAGGTCATTGCTGCCTGTCCTTAATACTTATTCAGTATAGCTTGGAGGCAGTTAGTGAAAAGTTTTTCCATACATATATATATATATATATAAAGGTATAACTTTATACACACACACACACACACACACACACACACACACTCTTTGTATTTACATTTAAACACTTCTGCGATTGCAACAAAAAATGTGTCACATTTCTGCATTCTCCTGTTGTAACTGATGTTCAACACAATTGGTTTTGTGAATACCCTTTGCCACTTTCTATAATTCACTCCGATAACTGTAGTTGTTTTCCAATAAAGGCACTGCAGCAATTCAAAAGGTAGTAGTAGAAGTTGTATGGTGGCTGTCGCAAAATGGGTCCCATTAGGAGTTCTACATTTAGTACTCCAAAAACTTGATTTGAAATTAAGGTTTCTTCAAAACAAACACCTACCCCACCCCCCTCCAAACAGGCTCTCAGACTGGTAGTAAGTTTGTTGTTGTTAAATGTGAAGAAAATTAATCAAGTCAATGTGGCATTTTGAGGCAATTTGTACGTGCCAGTCTTATTTATATGTACACTTCAAACTTAAGTAAAATTTTGGGTTTCTAAGCCACTGTTAATTTAGCCAAATAAGCAGCAGTAGCTAAAGGGCAGCTGGAACACTGAATTGGGAGAAAAGATAGTGTTTACTCTACTTAGAAGCTGTGGTTTACTGACTTCCAGGGTGAAATAAAGGCATTTGGTCATTAGATCCAAATGTGGTAGGTGAGAGGATGTGACATATTCAATATGCCTTACATCCAAATACTGTTGCCAAATCCTCTCTTCTCCAAACCCCTCTCTTCTATGGGCCATGAGAGAAAGTTGAGCTAACGCAGTTATGGTGACTCTGTTCCACCTCAAAACCCCCTTGCATTGAGTTAGGTCACTGCACTATTTGAGCATCTGGAGAGAAATCCAGGATTGGGGAGAATATTTTTCCTAAACCATGGAAACAAATGAAAAGGAGAGTCTTGAAATACCACCACTTGCTTATAGCCTGGATTTGAGGTAGGATCTGTGTCAAGAACAATCTCACTCAAGGCTGCTCCCACCCTAAATATGATTTTAAAATTAATTACCTCACCTTTTCTTCATGTGACAAAACACTCAAATTACTGATTGGTTAGTCAAGTCTCTTGCTTTCATTGATTGTCCAAAAAAAAATGTTAATCTTCTGCCACTTCCCACCCCAAATCAATGGGTTTTTTTTGAAGGGTCAGGAATATTATCCAATCTTCAATTAATAGCTACAGAATGCATTGCATTTTTCCTTCCTTTGCAAGCATGTGATGGAAAAACTCTGTAACAATATACCTTTAGGAGACATAGGCAAGAAAATATAAGATCATCGTTCTAGCACCTGAGTTGGCTAAGCTAACTAAAAGTCCACAGTGGGGGAGGTTTCTGTTTTCTTTACTATAAATTCCTGATTGGGTTGGATCTACTATTAGGGTAGATCTAACCCAATTAGTCTGGGCAAATGACCGATAAATATCCTCAGATAGAAAGAACAGAATATTCTTGGTCTTTCGCCTACACATGCAGCTAGGTGGCCCATTAGTACTTTTACCATGTGTGTGGCTGCCTCACAATAACTAAATGGATTAACCCAAATCATTTAATCTGTATTTTGACCAAACACGGCTCAACCTAGAGACAGAGCTCTGTATTCCCCTGAACCACTCTGTCAGATAACTTTAATATCATTCCTCTCTATAATACACTTCCACTGTATGTTATGTTTTATGAGTAAGTGTTCCATTCATGGGAATTTACAATTAAAATAACCTTTATGTTGAGGACATTTCTAGTATTAGCTCTGCCCATTATTTTCCTACTTATGCTTAAGCCTCTTAAATGTGAAATTGAGATGGTTAGTTGTACACAGTAAAACAAGGAAAATCTATTTCCATTTCCAAAAGATGAAACTTTCTGGTGCATTGGCTGGGACTAAACTCAAGGGCGGTAAATTATCAGTATGGTATGTAGGGAGTTAGCTACACGACTCATTAACATTAATTCCCATCTGTAAATAATTTTGAAATACTTTAACTAGCAGGGGAGCTATTTCATCTTTTGTACTTAGCTGATTGTAAAAATGTATGCTGAAACCATCTGGCCTTAGTGCTTTGTTGGACTTCAGACTTTTAATAGCCAGTCTGATTTCCTTCACTGAATTGGGGTTTTCTAATCCCTGACTCAATTCTCCTTCCAAACTAGGTAATACCGTGTTGCTATTTGCTTGTCAGTCAATCCCTATCTCACCAATTGAGATGAATAACAGAGTTGCTATAAAAACTTAGGAAGGCTTTGGGCCTAATTCTCATTCATACTAAAGTTACTTTACACTACTCCGGTTGCTCATTTACTGGATGTAAATGCAATTTACTGCCTAAGCAATATAAAGCGACTGTAACATAAATGAGAATCAGATCCCCTATGTTCAGAGCAGCTAACAACTTCAGATCGCTGCGTACTATTTTCCCACAGGAGCTAGCGTACTAGGATTTCAATGCATATAAAGAATGCAACGAGCCAATTAAAAATGAAGATATTAAACAAGAAATTGAATGGTTATTTCTAAGGTCTGTTTAGAGCTGGTTTTTCTAAACAATGGGACTGATTAAGCCTGGCTGTTACAAACATGCCAACTTCATCTAAAGTTCAGCCCTGCGTGAAGCTTGGATATTTGCCACAGCACATGCAATGAACTCTCGATATTACTAGGAGAAGGGGAGCTGTCTTTCAGAGGTGCACACAGGACTCACTGACTCACCTGATGGCACTTCCCTCCCAGGGACTGTCACTGAGACTCAACAGTTATTAAGTGGTGATGCACAATGGCATGTTTTGATAATGGGTGAGTGGGGGAATAATGGCAAAAGTAACTTGAAAATGTAGCTACTGCAAATGCCAAAGCAGACACTGCTACCTCACACTTTTTCCTATTTCTGAAGTAATTTTTTTTTTATTGCCTGAAGATTTACAGAACAGTTTTCTTTATAATGCCCCATAATGACTGTGAAGATCTAAGCTAATGCTGATCTATACTAAGGAAGACATTTGATGGCACGTAGATTGTGCAGTGGGCTCTTCCAGTTCAGACAGAGGTCAGTCATCCCCATGTTCTTCTTACACCTCTGTTATATCAGCACGAATACCCACTTCGATTTGAAGTCCACATTCCTGTCCTCCTCCTTCTTTTATTTTTGGTCTGCCAAAGACACTTCAATAACCCACATGGTAATCGTGGAAACCACAGACACAAGAAGACTGATTTGCTAAAACATGAATCCTTATATGCTGTAAGTAAATTGTCTTCTGCACTCTGTTCACTACTTCAGACCTATAAATCCTGTGCCTAGTCTTCTCTCACCAGCTGCTAGTCAGTCCTACCTTCACCTTGCTGAACATGGGGAATGTAGCGTATATAGCATCTTATACAAAGATGAATAGCCTTCCGTGGTTGCTAAATAACAGCCTGGTTGTCTAACCTAGGGCTGTGTTAAGGCATCTGTGTCATCGTCCAGATCCCTCATCTGCTATAGCAACCTTCTTAGACATGGTGGTGTTTTTGCAGTACTGCTCGTGCTAGCAAGAATGTTCCTCTTGCACAAAAAAACATCAGCAAGCTTTGTGTCCATCTACAAGTGACTTTTGCACTGTTCAAAGGAAGACCTATGTCTAAAATTACTTTGCTAATTTTTAAATTAAAGGTAAAAAGAATCCTACTGCTCCTATGTAAATACATGACAGGCTTTATGGGTGCTAATAAACAGAATCCTCGTCTTATTCTTTGCCATTGGACACTGTGATTTACACAATGTAACTGAGAGTGGAATATTTTCCTACTTCCCAGTTCAGATAAATCACTATAAATAATAAAATATTTTTGAGATGTTGTTCTTGCTATCATAACTGTCTGTTTTTCTAGGAGAAAAAAAAATCTGTATAAATGTTTTAGAGCAGAGTTGATCATCATATATTACTTAGGCAGTTCTGATTAGTTTTGCATACGTTAAAACACTATAACATTATTTAATGTTGCGGTGAATGCAGGAGTTACTAGTGCCATCTATTGTTGGAAAATGTAGACTTGTAAATGTTAATTTGCATATTCTGTGGTAAAGTAGCATTAAAAATTTAATATTTTACTGAGTTTTATTGCAAAATGAAATAGTTTATGTAATTGCATGTTTGGAATGTTTGTACGTTGTATTCTTTGAAATTTGTCTATCTTCAGAAAGAATATTTGTGGGTTTTGTTTTCATTACAGTCTTGCATCTGAAACCAAACTCTTTTAGTTTTGGACACTGGAAAAAAGCTCGTAGTGACTTACTGTACAAGATGAGAGAACCCAAATTTTCACTTGCTGGACACAGTTAATTTTGAGTTGAAGAATCTTCAAAAGTGCACAGCAATTTGAGCCTGAGTGCCATATTCCAAATCAGTGCTGTGATGCAGAAGTCTCTGTTTCACTGACTGAGAAACTTAGGGCCAGATTTAGGCTGTTTCTTTTACATCTTTGTGGTGTTTGAAAAGCAGAGGCCCAGCCTTTACTTATAGCAGAGTGATGTGAAGCATGTGAGATGTCTGTGCTGTCAACACTGGGAGATGGCTCTGAATAGACCTCAGGAGACCTAAATGTGGTTCCTACCTTTCCCATTTATGCAAAAGGAAACCTCTGATGGGCAAAGCTGATAAAGCAGAAGCAAGGAGACATGGATTTTCTCAGTCTCAGCATGCTTGTGAGCTGTTGCTTTGGGAGTTGCAGTGGAAAACACTGGTAAATTTTTTCCTGAGGGAAAGGTGAGAGCTGTTCCCCTGCTGTCAGGGGAAGCACAGAACTATAGCTATGGCATATCCAGAGCTCTGTTGTTTCTGGATGTCAAACCAGGTGACATTAGTCTTGGTGACATTTCAGTGACGATGTCTCAGCATTATCCTCCTGTATCACAACTGTTTGCTGTGGTTGCTGAATCGTCACACTCTATAAGGAAAAATCTTTGCCAAAAGATGGGTCGGTTGTACTCCGGGAGTGTTAATATGTCTCAGCAATACCTCTAAGCCACACAGCTCATCACTTGGCTTTTTGGGGCACTCTTGCTTTTTGACCACTGTTATTGAAAAACAAATCATAAAAAGATTATAACGATGGGAAGAGGGCAGTGGCTGCCCACATCAACAGGTATATTTGAAGGACAATGACATGATCAGAAGGAATCTAGTCTAGCGAAATCCTTTTTAAATCAGGCTAAAACTCAGCTACATCCCCCACAGCAATCCATTCTAATTTTTAGGCACTTTAATTTGTTGGTGGTGGGTTCCTGCCTGTCACTTCATGCTCCATTGCAGTCTCCACAGAGGGAGGCATTCCTTTGACTCAACCCAAATCCCCTAAATATACTCTGATTTTCAGACATGGTCAAGTCATGACTAATGCACCATTGTATAGCTAGGCTTACAAAGATCATGTGGAAGAACAGACAAGAAAAGCCTAAACAAATGTTTGTGGTTAGGCAATCACCCAGGAGGGAACAGAACTGCGATTTCCAGACCAGGCTTCTCAAACACGTGCACTTTACATTAGAACATCTTTGGCTGAAAATACCAGCAACCTTGAGAGCAGGGACTGAGTCTTCCTCCCCCATATTCCAGCAGAGTGCCCTGCATACTTCGTGCTTTACCATTAGGAGCTTGGGCAGTTTCTGTTTTTTTCTTTTTTAACACGCTCACTTGATAAGAAGGAAAATGTAAACTTTGAAAAGTTATTCTATTCCTTTACCTCGGACAGGATTAATTTTAACAATTAAAAATTATTTGTGTAAGAAGGAATAGCTATGTAATAGAATAATCAAGATAACGCTAAATGAAAAATATTCCATTTCTGCATGGCAAAATGGCTTCCTTATGACAAATCAGCATTGCTGTTTTGCTTGGGGTAAATCACCCCATAAGAAAAACATAACATTTAAAAGTAGAACTATTTACTTTTAAGTTACAAACTGTATGTTTTGGTTTTAAATGAAATGTGAAATAATGCCTCACTTCCCCACAAATATATATTTTTTTCTTCAGTTTGCAACACACAAACTGTAACATTTTGGAAATCACACTTTTTTTTCCTTACGGGCCTATAATAAGAAGAATAGCAAGACATAATTGTGTATATGTATAGCTTGACGTGTTAAGCAGTTTGAGGCTTTTCAGGTTGTTTTATTTTACCCTGAAATTGATTTTGCAATCAGATATGGCTTTGCTGTAATCTTGCTTATTTTAGAAAAATTTACATGAAATCCTGTTTTCCTGAATATGGTGGAAAATAAGAAACAGGAGACATATCTTTCACTTGATAACATTTTACTCTGTATTCTCTGGTTTGGATTGCTCTCTGATTTATACAGCAATTAATTCTCCTGCTGTTTCCTGTGTTTTCCTTCTGGTATACACACGTGTATACACAGTAATTTCAACCCAGGTCATATATTATCATTTAATCTGAACTTTGAACACAAGTCCTATGAGGAGCAGCTGAGGGCTTTGGGTCTGTCTAGTTGGGAGAAAAGGGGACTGAGGGCTGACCTCATTACTCTCTACAGCTTCCTGAGGAGGGGAAGTAGAGAGGGAGGTGCTGATATCTTCACCCTGGTATCCAGTCATAGGACACGTGGGAATCCTTGAGGTCTTTTCCAACATTAATGATTCTATGATTCTATATTCTATGATTCTATGATTCCATAATGGTTCAAAGCTGTGCCAAGGGAGGTTTAGACTGGGCATTAGGAAGCATTTCTTAACCAAGAGGGTGGTCAACCACTGGAACAGGCTTCTTAGAGAGGTGGTCGGTGCCTCAAGCCTGTCAGAGGCATTTGGACAATACCCTTAACACCCTTTAATGTGGTCAGCCCTGAATTGGTCAGGCAGTTGGACTAGATTATCATTGTAGGTCCCTTCCAACTGAAATATTGTATTCTAAGTTTCCATTGCTGTCTGCCATTAGTAAAACAACCAGAAATTTGACTGTGTCCTTGTCTAGCTCGAATGACATCGCTGACCTTGCTAACCACATCAGCTTTTGAAAATCTGTGATTCTATATGAAACATCATTTGTAAGCCATTCAGCTTTCCGCAGAACAGCTGAATTGTGAACAACAAAAAAAACAAAAAAAACCCAAAATTTAAGCTTTTCAGTTGTTTACTTCGTCTACATTTTTATGATACCTGGGACAATGGAAAACAGAGACTTGAGTGTGTAAAATGCAGATTAGTAATAATATCATAGTTAGGTCATGCCAATTTTCAGAAAAAAAAGATTCTCACCGGCAAAAATGAATTCATAAACCTGAAATATAAAGGTATAGGGAGTTCTCTAATCCAAAAATCAGAACCTTTTTGAAGAACCTCAGCTCCAAACTGTAACTTCATTTTTAGCATCATGTTGAACTTCTTGGCTTTAGTTGATACCAATAGATGAGCCACTGTCATAAACACAAAAGAACTGTTTTTCAAAAAAATCTTATAAGCTGTTTTATAGATCTGATTTCTGAAATAATTAGGTGTCACTGGACAAAACACAGGTCACATATAAGGTCAGTTAAGAATCTGAAATTCATGGATCAGATGTATTCATAACCACTACATGGGCAATACACTTGACTGAACACTGCATGTGCCTCAGACCCATTAAAATCACTTCCAGATACTGTAAGTATTTTTGGAAGTTTTAAAGATACTTAAGCTAGATGTTGCTGAAATGTCTAACACCACTTGTGGTATTTCTTGTATTATCTTATAGTGATATAGCTTATATTAGCTCCAAAGTTCAATCATATTACCTTTTACAAATTAATTAGCAAATCTGAGAGCATTGTTTAAATTTATCACTATCTTATGTCTTGAATTGTCAGAATGCCAGGTGAAGCCATCTATGTAATCATGTTTGATTGGAGATAATGGCAGAGAGCCTGAGCTGCAGAAAGCTACAGGAAGGTACAGAAGACTGCCTTAGCTCTGCCTGGCAAGTGTGAAGCTCCAGTAATGTTTATGAGACTCGCAGATAAAATATTAATGTCATTGTAATTATGTATTCACATCTTGATAAATGCTACCTTATGCACACATCTTATGGATTGAACATGTATAAAGAATGAGAACTATTTTTCAAAAGTTATTCAGAGTAACGGGATTCATTTCCACCACAGCGCTGTAATGAAATATGAGAAATGAGGAAAACTCACAAGGATAACTTTTGAGAAATTAAAATTATAAGGCTTATGGATGTGTCTTTTTTCTGGAGTGTCTAGTTTTATCCACAAAATGGCAAGTAAAATCTTTCATGAGCTTAGCTAGAGAACACAAAGTTTCATGCACAGATTTTTTATAATTATGACTTTTTGAATGGACTCATTTGATAGAGACAAAATCAGAGATGATACACTGGTTAACTGTGGCTAACAGTCAAACTCCCACCCAGACTCTCTCTCACTGCCTCTCCTCAGTGTGACAGGAGGAAAAAATAAGATTAAAAAACTCAGGGGTCAAAATGAGGACAAGGAGGTTGCTCACCAATAACTGTCATGGGCAAAACAGACTTGACTTGGGGAAGATTAATTAGTATTGACAATTAAAACAGAGTAGGATGATAAGAAAAAAGACAAAACCTAAAACACCTTCCCCCCACCCTCACACCCCTTTTTCCCAGGCTCTACATCATTCCTTCATTCCCAGCTCCTCTACCTCCTGTCCCCACTCCTGAGTGAGGCAGGAAGAATGGAGGTTGTGGTCAGTCCATAACAGCTCCTCTCTGCTGCTCCTTCCTCCTCACACCTTCTCCCCGCTCCAGCATGGTTCCTTCCATGGGCTGAAGTCCTCCAGGGTAAATCTGCTTATGTGTGGGCTCTCCAGGGGCTGCAGTTCCTGTCAGGAGCCTGCTCCACTGCGGTCTCCTCCAGGGGCTGCAGAGGAATCTCTGCTCCAGTGCCTGCAGCACCTCCTCGCACTCCTTTTTCTCTTACCTTGGAGTCCACAGGGCTGTTTCACTCTTTTGTACCCTCCTGCTCTGCCTGTCTGGCATTTTCTGACCTTTCTTAAATATGTTTTCATGGAGGTGAGGCCACCTCTGCATCTCCTGCCTACCAAAACCTTGACACCTCCACCCAGTACCATCTGGTCCATGTGGGTCACCACTCTATGCATACAGGCCAGAGAAGATAAAGCATAATCCTATGTAATCACAGTAATTAAAAGCCAGGACTCTACTGGGAATAGGTTCTCAGGTTAAGTACTTCTGCAAGAGTTCAGAGATGGAAACTCTCATATAACTTCTTATGTGCGTGAAGCTACAAGATGATAGTGCCATTTTGTGGCCATCTATGTGGTTCTAGTTGTGAAAAAGGTTATAAACTAATGAGGGTGAGGGGATGTGAACACATTGACTCCCTGTCAGTTGGCACTTCATGTACTATGGTACTATGAGTTTGGGGTTTTTTTTCCAAAATAAATGAAGACAGAAATTATAGACAATGAGTGAGCGTCCACCTCTAGTCTTGAGTGGACCTGTAACAAGGACGGGTAATATGGAGACCCGGGAGGTAAGACACCTCAGCCTGTGAGAAAAAAAATATTAAGATGTTGGAAATGGGATAAGGAGATGATTACCAGCTGAAGGACTTGGCATAAATCCTCATGAGTAAGCAATTATCATAGCCTTCGAAGACAGCCAAAGTCAGAGATTTGTAAACGTGTGTGTTCATTGGAAGAGAACGTTTCTGCCAGGTCAGCAATGGCCACCTGCTCAATGTGGGACGTTGTGATTACACTGTTATTTTCTCTATTGAGTTAAAATTGGTTTCGAAAATTATTTTAACAAGGAATGTGATGGTGCATAAGTGCCTAAGAGTCAGAATCATACCTGAGATTTCTTTACCAGCCAGGAGAGATTGTCTTTGTGGCTTCTTTGTTGCTTGACCATTACTTTATTTTCATAAGTGATAGCGCCTCATGGAATCCATGCAACAGCCCTTGCAGAATTATCAGTATTATCCTCTCTTTCCTGTGTTTCAGAGTATGCAGCAATAATGTTGCCCTCACTGAGCATGTGGCAATGGATATCTGCTATAGTTACGTTTTAAAGAACAGAAGATAAGATGATTTAAAATTTGTAAGCTGTGTGCCAGGTTGTAGAATTTAATTTGCAAGACCAAACTTCCACAATATTGTGTTTGTGTTGCAGTGTCATTTACTGTTTAATAGAAACATTCACAATGCCCTAGTTCCATCTGTTATAAATGGTGAAGGCTGATAAACACTATGCAAACACAAGATGCAGCTTTCTGGCAAATTATATTTAGCACAGCCCCCAAACATAAAGTAAGATTTATAACATTTGCATCTCTCTTTTTTTTTCTTTTACTCTGCAGTAATTACTCTAGAGCTTTGAGTGTATATAAATAACACTCAAAGTTTTACATTAAATTACTGTTTGAGAAGACAGGGACAAGTATACACTCACACACGTTTCACAGCTTCAATTCTACTGCAGTTACAAATCTTGTTATGGCTGCAGAATTTTTGATAAAACTACTTGCAAATACATTTTTATCAGACAAATACAGTGTGAAAGGCAAATCCACACACTATTATGCATTGTATGAACAAAACTCTCAGTTTTAGATAAAGAAAACTGAGATGAACCAGACGAGTAGCAACAGACTTGCAAAGGGCTCTCTGATGAATAACCAGAGATGAAACTACTGCTGTTCCATGGTCCCAGGAGAAAGGGAGAAATTGTGTAGCAATAGGGTGAGTGAGTCACCAAACAAGACTGTTAGAAAGTGCGGGCGAGGTGTGTAGCAAAAGATGGTTCCTGGTAATGCTGTTTGGGGATGATCACTTGATCATCTGCCAAGACTGAAAAAACAAGTTATTCTACACAGTTAAAGAAAAACAAACTTGCAACCTGAAACACCTGAGACAGTCTACAGAAACACTGAAAAAGAGAATTTTTGTAAGTTTGTGTCTTCTTGTGCTCAAGCTGGATGCCAGTAGGTGAATCACGCATCCACTCAAAAAGTGTAAGAAAGAATTTTTTGTTTGTTTTCATTTTGAAGCATATATATTTCAAAGGAACTAACTTGACAAACCTTACTGTAGTCACTGCTGACAGTCTTTAAGGTTAGTGGATATTTCAGCCTTTGCAGAAAATGTTTGTTTATTTTTCCAGTCAGTTGCCTGACTTTGACTTAACCGTACCCTTTCCAGGATGTGTCCACACCATTTACATCTTCCCGGTTGTGTGAGCAGAACATGTTATAGACTGGACTTTTTGAAAGCTAAGCTAAAATACTCACTTTGGGAAAGAGAAGGTGTAAAAAACTCTGATTAGTTTTGAAAATCCTTCTCCTCAATTATATTTAATCTTGGAAGAATTAGCAGAAGTATACATACTCCTTAAGGCAAAAGGCATATTATGGAAAACAACGGCTTCCCAGGCTGTCACACCAGCACAAGACACTTCTTTCATATCCACCGCCTTAGCTGAGTAACGCACAGTGCTCATATCTTCATGGTCATCTTCTGTTTTTCCCAATGTTTTAAGCATTGACTTCTAAAGTATTTTTCTCCTGTCAATATAGGGACATGACTTTGACATGAGCCTCAAACTGGTGAGGAAAATGGGGAGGAAGATGCATGGATTTACAACACACTGGCCAATGTAGCTGTAGTTTAATCTATTAACATATTTACTTTTAACTTTTTGCTGCAATACAGTGTTTAGTTTATCTGCAATATAAGCACACCATTTTATGTACATCAAGTCAGAATATATAATCAGAAAGTGACCTTAATCTGGAATATAGTAAACTGTGAAGTAAAAAGATTTCTGTCAGAAAGACAGAAATGCATTGAATATGCAGGTCCCTTATCCCTCTGGCCATTATTTATTTCCTTACATTCCGGATTTTTTAAATGTGCACTTGACCCATTCTCTGTTTGTGACCTTTCTTGTAAGGACAGGTATTTTCTTATCTTTTTCTTCCTGGAGTCAAGTTAATTTAATTTACTGATCATATCAAAGGCCTAATTCTTACATATGTGTATTTCACTGGATTAGTTTAACTGTGTGTAAAAGAATGTTAAGCAAAGATAATAGGATGATTCGTTTGAATACAACAGGTACAAATTAAGCTGTTAACTGTATTATATACATTGCATTGCTTATCATGTCTGATAAACAAGCTCAATAATATTTAGCTTTGGCACATCTTGTAGCTGTGTCAAGAACGTAACTTTTTGTACCTTTTTTTAGTGGCAATGAAAGTGAAAAAGAAAGCTCTTGATTCAGAAATTGGTTTTGCCCGTGCTTCCTTTCCTCTCAACCATCTGCCCTCCACCTCCTGAGGGGAGCAGTCAGTGTTTTATACAGCAGCTACTACTACATTGCTGGAAATTACAGCATGATCTAGTACGAAGAACTAAAACTGGTCTGTTGTGAAGAGCTGAAATTGATGCTAGCTTACCATACCAGGTTGTGGTGTAAAATGAAGTAGTTTAGTTCATATGGGAGAAACAGGGAAGTATGAGAGAAGTATGATGGATGGATGAGCTGGACGTTCAGCTCTTGTCCCCAGAATATTTTGTTCATATGAATCAGCACCCTGATAAAAATCCCTGTTTCTATTGTTAGGTATCACATAAGGTCTACGGAGAAAGGTCTGCATTTAAAGCCTCAATTACAGCATCACTTCAGTTCCACCACTGAATAAGGCCAGCAGAGCTAATTAATTAGTCATAGAGTCAGAGTCATTTAGACTGGAAGGAACCTCTCTCTGGAAGGACCCTGATCCAATTCAGCATTCAGAGTAGGTCTGGCAGGTTGCTCAGGTCGTCCAGTCCATTTTTGAGTATTTCTAAGGGTGAAGATTCCTCAGCCTCCCTGGGCAACCTGCAGCTGCCCATTCTCAATAGGACTAATTTATTTCTCCTAATATTTTATCAGAATTTCCTTTGTAGCAGTTTGTGCTCACTGCATCTCATGCATTGCACCCTCAAGGAGAGTCCAGCTTCAACTTCCCTACACCCCTCAACAGGCATTTATAGACAACTCCCCTCAGCCTTCTCAAGGCTAAACAAATGCAGTTCTTTTAAGCTTCTCCTCGTAAGTCATGTACTTCAGGTCCTAATCACCCAGAGCAGATAAATAATTTATTTAGACTTGTGCATTAAACACTGCATAGTGTTCAGTTCTTGAAATTCAGGTACTAGATATATAGAATCATAGAATCATAGAATCATAGAATGGTTTGGGTTGGAAAGGACCTTAAAGATCATCAAGTTCCAACCCCTCTGCCATGGGCAGGGACACCCTCCACTAGACCAGGTTGCTCAAAGCCTCATCCAGCCTGGTCTATGGCAAACTTATCTTTGTGTTCAGGAGACAGAGGAGCCAAAACAAATTACAAGATTCATCCTAGATGCATATAAATTGCCAGGATAACCTAATATCTAAAGTGTCTGAATTAATTGCTGTGATCCCTAGACAACAAGAAAACTGAAAGGTGTATTTTTATGCTTATATAGGGCATTAGTGCAGATATGAGTATGAAATAATGTTATTTTCTTCTGTCTAGTTTTTATAAATACACAGCAAATACTTATAGCTTTCTTCTGAATCTTTTTTAATTTGGTAAAGTTTGGAAATAATACCTTAAAGCAGAAGTTAATTAATTTCATTTAATAAGTTAGTCAACAGGAAAGTCAGTGGTTATTTGATCACCGACTATCAGTATATACACTGACATGAGACTTAGGTCAGAGAACTGCTGAATCAGTAAGACAACATTTAAAAGTTCTGTAGCTGGAAAACAAATATATCAATTCAAGCTAAAAAAAATGTACACCATTTTAGCATGATGGCAATTTACAAACAAAACAACTTACCTTGGGAATTAATGAATTTATCACTATGTGAAGCTTTTAAATGATGATTGTGTGTCTTTCTAAGAGACACCCTCCAACCCAGTCAGAAATGATAGGTCAGGAATTACTGGGTGAGGTATTGTGACCTGTATTATGCAAAAGTTCAGAGTAAATTGTCTGCATAGTTATTTCAGTTTTTAACTCTGTGGATCTATAAAAGAACTAGAGTGATGTGCTACATGGTTAATCTCCAGTGGCTGTCTGGACTGGAAAAAACACTTTCCTTCTCTGTCAGATATAACCATGCTCTTCATTTTCCAAATTTCTAATCACTTGCATTCATTTTTTGCAACACCCATGCCAAATGATAGCAGGAGGAAAATATGTTTTGTTTTGTTTTGTTTTTTTCCTGGATATGTTAGACCATCTTCTTTTGATATTTAACATAACTTGGTTTGTATCTCCTACTGCAAATAACTAGATTTTTAGGGCAATTTCTGACCACTAAACCTAACAAAAATGAAACCCATTAAATAATCTATGGGGATTAAAGTCCCTAGTCACATTTCACTTTCAGATCCTTTGAACTTACATTTTGTTTCTTGAATGTACTGCATATGAAATTCTATAAAACAAATAACCAAACAAAACCAATGCATATAACTTCAGAAAAGAGAAGAGCATTCCAAACCTAGGAAATAATTTGTCTCTCTCCTTTTGGCTACATGTGGAAGCAGAGAAACATTTACATCAACCAAGGAAAGTTATTAAAATAATTATGAGATGAAATCTCTGCACTTCATCTTTGTGCAATATTTCTAGTCAGAAAAGCATTATGTTTCAGTTTTCTGTGATTTCCTCTAGAAAGCCCTCTCTTCTTCACTGGGACTCCTCCTGCATTGTAGGGCTGGACTCTGTCCCGGAAGCTATTCCATCACTTCTGTAGTAGCATACCCCGTGCATCTCTCAGCCTCCTTACACAACAGATTGCAGTAAATCTTCAATTTAATATCCTAAAACCTTTTTTATGAGGCATAGAAATATGCCTTCCTTCAATGAATGATATTTCCTCAGCTTTCCAAAAGCACAACCTAACTTGAGAAACCTAAAATAAATTGTATGTGTGTTCTATAGAAATTCTCTAAACAAATAAAACTGGGAGACATTTTATAGCTGTAATAATTTCAAAGACTCCCACAGCAGCAGGTGTTAAAGAAGTATCCATCTGTTCTTGTTTCTCTGTACAAAAGTATATTGAATAGATAGAGTTTATAAATGTTCAGGGTTGTCATTAAAATGGGTTAGCTGTGATCGTCACTTAAGGCATTCCTGATATTGAAATGAAAATGAAGACTAGCTCTGGTTCTGTTGCAATTTGAGAATGCGATCAATGGTTCCCTGAAGAAACATCCTGTCAACTGAGTACTTTTCAAATTATCTTCTGAAAACCGCTTCAGTATTCCTGTGACTGAACTGGAAATGCTGTATCAGCAGCACCACTGTTCTCTGAAAATATGGATCAAACGCCAGCTGTTGCAGATATGTTAACTGATGAGTAAGGTTAAGAAATCTGAAGCCGTCATGCTACACTTGAAACTTATGCTTTTATTTAAATATTGAAGGCTTTTCAGCTTTCTCCTCCATTGTGAAAAGCTATTTGAGTAACTTCTAAGCAATGCTTTGGAGTCTCTAAACTTGAGTGCTACAGTAGAAAGATCAGAGGACGGGAGCTTCATCGATGCAGCAGTGGAAGTGGCATGAGAAAGGAGAGATGCGCACAAGCTGAGAAACACAACACATTAGTGTTTTTGGAGGTGAAACAGAAAATATACGGGGCAATGGAATGAATGAATCTACGAAACATCTATGAAACTTCTACATGCTCCAGGGTGTTTTTATATCTTAAGTATTTATATTTAAGCTACTACATTGCTGTATATTCAAATTAGAAAACCCATCTTGGCAAGCGGTGTGAAAGTGCTAAGAGTGAAAATTCCTTCTCTGCTCTTTAGCATTGTACTCCACTAAACAGGAGGGAACAAAAAAAGGGTTTTGCATGTAGCACATATAACAATTATAATATCTTTAGAATTAAAGCTAAAATAATACCAACTGAGGTATTAGGGCTTTATATTAGTTTGTGATTTGCAATGGCTGGTACCTTCCATCCAAAACACTGCTAGCAGTACCTTGCTCAAATGCCAAAGCTTGATCTGTCCATTATGTTTTCACTTTTATTTCTGTATTCCTCCAATTCTTTGTCCTCTCATGAAAGCATGTTGCTTTAAGTTCTATGGAACATTTTGCTATTTGTATATGAATGACTTGGGTCTGGATACCTGGTAGCCAAATATTCTTGTTCCATGATGGAGTAATTCTGATATTGTCAACCACAACTGGTTACAGCTGAATCTATCTGCAAAGCTCCAGGATCTTATCTTTGAAACCATCAGTCAAAAAATGATACAGAGTTTTGCATCTTCCAAAGAATCTTCTCAGACAAGTAAAAGGCTGGTCAGCCACCAGTTGGTATGGGATCTTTCCAGATTTAAAGTCCAGCTTCAAATGAAGTTAGAAACATAAAACCTTACATTGGCTTTTTGTGGTTTACGGAAGGCTTGTTGTTGTTGTTGTTGCTATCTTAACTGAGATTTTTAGATCCACAAAAATGTGAGTAGATAAAACAGCAGTTTTAGCAATTTTGCAGTTGGTAAGTGGCCAAATTACAATACTATAAATTTACCCAGGAAAAAAACACAACAAATAAAAAACCCACCCTACCACGATCTGGACAACAAAGCATGTGATATACTAACTTTTTGATGGAAAAGTGTAGATTGTGTGCTAGGATTGTTTCGGCACTAGGTGTTTTGCTAAGCCACCTGCCAGGTTAAGCCACTCTAATAATGTAACCATGGTAATAATGCTGGCGTCAGCCTGAAGACTGATTCGTGCAGCCAGTAAGGATTGGGCACCTTAATGCATTAACTGGAGCTGTTAGGAAATAAATATGTAAAATAGGTATAAAAGGTTCTTTTAGATTGTTTAGTGTTTTGCTTTGGGCAATATTTGTTAACAGCAGGCCACCCTGTTTATAGGGCTAAGCAAATGTGGTTGCACACACTGAAACAGATAACAAACTGCTGGTAGATTCTGCTCTGCTGCTTTCCTTTTTGTGCTTTGATGGAAAACAACAGTTTCATTTTTACCAGTATAAGTGTGTTCCCCATGCCTGTGTATCTACTGATGTAAAGCTGATGTTATAGCAGCAATTGCAGAAAATCTGAAAATAAGACAAACCCAGCAAAACCTGAAAGTTTTAATTAGGGTCTATAAAAACAGTCAGTGAGTTGGTCAAGGTGTCGCTACCGCATTTTATCCTCTTCTCCCCACCCCTCAGCTGTTTTCCATGCACTTTCCCCATACACACATTTCTGTCTCTCTCACATTTGCCTTTCATATGCCCCTCAGTTATGTGTTCTCCTCACACCTCTAATTTGCAGCTACACTGCTCAACAAATAATGGGTTTGTTTTTTTTCCAGAGAGGTAATGATTTGATGATATATTGTCTCCAACATCAGTGCTGACTTAATTAATTTCTACCCCTATGTCAACACAAGCGGTGCAGAACTGCAATGTGAATCAGATCAGAAAAGAGATCCACTTTAAAGCAAAAGCCTCGGCACCTCTTCTCTTCAATTTCTTTTTGTTCAGCTGGGTGCCTGGTTCAGATGGTAGCCCCACAAACGTAAGCATATGTAAACATAATTAAAGGAATGCCTCAGTGAATTTTATAGAGGGTGGAAGAGAGTACTGATGTTTGTGGCCAGAAAAGGGAAAAATATAAACTTATAAAATCTGTATTCACCCTCCACGCTAAAAGGCAATTTGTATGAAAAGAAAAAAGGGAGTCCTCAATGACCTCTCTGTATATTTACACACTGTGTTTACTTTGGTTTGCTTACTAGCAGAATTACTTGATATATTATTATTTCATGACAAGAAATAATTTTAGGTCATTGCACCTTATTTTACTGGTCTGAATTCTGGTTGACAGAGGTAGCCCAAATTGTTGCTCTAGGCTGTGGCCCACTTGTTGCCAACTTTTCTTTATTCTCAATTTTTTGTTGCCTTCCTCTAGAACTTCTTATCTCTTATTTCTCTCTTTTTTTCCACTTTTGCTCATTTTTCATGGTGAGTGCCAGTTCTCAATGGTTCACTAATTTGCCAGACCGTACTGTACTTCCTGGAGCATATTTGTGTCCCTCAGACTGTCAACTGTTGGATTCTCTTAGAGTAGTTGCTGAATTAGCACATATATTTGCTTCTGAATTGAAACAGGATTTTTTTGTAGGCTATGGAAAAAAGAGAACTTATGCTTTTTATTGAGTTAAAGGAATTATAGCTTTTAAAGCAATTGTGGCAATAGGAGCCCACTTGTGGATTTGGAAGTATGCAGCTTTTTCGGTCTCTGAAGCTCTTCCCCTCGCTCTTACGTCCCGTTGTTTTATGGACTCAATTTGAAATATCTTATGCACTCAGGATAAATATTCACGCCAGGGAAGTTCAAAATATATACTTGCAAATAATGAGAAGTTGCTCAGGGCTCTAGCATCTCTTCTTTCTTTTCATTCTTAATCTTTGAGAACAGCAGAATTTATCCTAAAATTTAGCTGAAACATAGTTGGAAAAAGAATATTTTGCTTTTAATAACTTAAAATATGTAAGGCTGCTGTAAGGATGATTCTGTAATTCTATAATTCCTTTCATAATTCGGCACTTACTCAGAATATAGGGCCCAATTTTCCATTGAAAGAAGATTAAAAACCTACTATGAAGGTCTGCTGATTCTTTCACATTCTTTTGTTTTTTTGTGTTTTGCTAAAAGGCAGGAAACAAGGAGCACTGAGGACAGGACAGTATCTAAAATCACCAGAGGAAGAAAAGATACATAAATTGAAGCAGAATGAGAAGAGAAAGGAACTGAATCATTCATAAGTGAAGATCAGCAAATAGCATGTCCAGTTATTGCATTTGATTGTTACAAGTGTTGATTTTGCTGCTTATTAAGTTCTTAAGAAATTTAGTTATTTTTCCAAACTGGTTTGGGCCTGTAGACTACAGGGCAAAAGAAGTGGTAGGCTAAAGCTTTCACAAAAAAGATGCATGGCACAGTATACTTTCACTGCCAGGAAATAACACAGAAACATTCTTGTCTGTTTAGTGTGTATTTAGTCAGGGATAGAAAGGCAACTTCTTAGCTAGAACCAGGCATAGATTTCCAATAACTTGCTTTTCCTCAAGCACAAACATACAACAACACTTGAGGAAAACCACAGACTGAATCTTTTATGATCTGAAAATAATCTTTTTAGATTTCCATGAAAAACAGTATTAATTTATTTGGTCCTTTTCTCACCTCACAATTAAGTCAAGTGCTGATACAGTTTGCCAGATCATTTATGCCCCAAACTGCTCATATAGAGGTGATGTCTTCTAGTATTGCGGGTATACAAAATTAAAACTTTATGGTTTTAATAGTAATAACAGCAAAACCAATATACAGAGTTACTACACAGCCATGTACATTGCTGCATAACAGGTAATCACTGTTTTGTTGCACAGCTGTGCTCTCAAATCTAACCCATGTTTATAGTTAAGGTCATATTCTGTTTGTGTACTATGCAGGTACACATATGGCAGCTATGCCTGAATTGCTCTGATGGGTTGATCTATGGGCTTCTATCATCTGCAGTGTCTTGGGTGTTGCTGCTCTACCCTAGACGAACAGGCTTAGCTTTACCAGGGACATCAGTGGGGCTGGACAGGCAACACTAAGGTGCTGCATCCATGCCCACGCTGTAGTATTTTATGTCACCCTGAGAGCTACCTGACACTGTGTGAGGCACTCCCTTGCATAACACCTATCCCACAAGTCCTTTAGCACATCTCTGAAGACCCTCCAACTACTTTCCCTATCTTGTCTACTCCGTAAGTCTGCCGTGATATCACCATGCTGCCTGTCACAAACAATTCTGCCCAGCAGTGTCTGCTACTTTAATTTCACTGAGACAAGCTATGACAAACTCAACTTGAAAGGCAGGAGAAGCCTAAGGGAAGCAGAGGTCTGCAGAGAGTACCAGGCATTTCCTACCTGCTCTCCTTCTCTGTGAAGGCACTGTTGCTGTCTTGTACATTGAGCAACTGTATGGAGAGCAGCTGGCCTTCAGCAGTGTCTCCACTGTCACCGAGTTTTGTTCAGTTACACCATGTGTATTGATTTTGGACATGAACTGACTGCCAGCGGGACATTAATTTCTTGACGTAACAGACCACATTCACAGGTTTGGGGTAGGAGTGCTCAGGAAGCAGCAAGGGCTGCTCCACAGTGGAAGGTAGCCAGGAGCTGAGGGCAACAGCAAGGCAGGTAGGGCAATGATCCCATCCAGGCAGGCAAAATTCCCCAGTACCTGAGCATGTACCATGCTGGTGAGCAGGGTCAGTCAATATTAAAGATTACTAGATATGTCTGCAGTGATGAAAAAGGTGTAAGGTCAAGCCAGCAAGTCAAATCAGTGGTTCAGGATCAGGAAGGCACATGGCCAGGCACAAGCATACCTCAGGCAAGTATCAAGGACTGAGGGCTGAGCTCCAATGCAGTTTCCAAGCAAAGGGTAAGAGCCCCCCATGAGGCTTCCCATAGATTCTGCTCACACAGCTCTTTCCCCAGCAGCCTGATCCAAGGCTACAGCTGCACCAAATCAGAACTGGACTGGAGCACAGACAGCGAAACCCCAAGGAAGGGTGAAGAGGCTGCAGACCCTCCTGGTGCACTCAGAGCCCCGACAGTAGCATGCTTATTTCCAGATTTCCATCCAGTCCAGAAGGTATCAGTCTCTTAAAAGCAATCTTGTTAGAGACGAGGCACAGCTGTTCAGGGCTGCGATGTTTACTGCAGCCCAGTGAAAGCCTGCAAAGCCATATGCAGTTTGATCCTCTGCTCCCTGGCTAATTACCAATTCAGTGTCCAGAGGACCAGCAGGTTGATCTGTGCCAGAATCACTGACAAACACAAGTCCTTCTGCTGGCTCAAGGTGGTCTGCCAGCATCATGACTACATGAGATTACACTCTGCTGTAGTTTGTGATCCATCATACCCTAGTGATCATTGCAGTGGTTCATCTGCACTAATTTCAGATCTGAACTGTCTGCCTTTTGACAAGCTGCCACACAGACCTGGCAATAGCATCATCATGCCATATATAAATGCCCCTATCCCGGCAACCACAGTGCCTTGGTAAACGTCTTTTGACAGCAGTGATGCTGTGCTCGAGACTGACATAACACCAGCATGAACTATACCTTCAAAATGGCCATGGCCTGCCACGCATTTTGTGACTTGCAGGAGAAAGTGGGGAGTGTGATCAAACTGAAGGGCTCCAGAAGCAAGCAGTCAGATGACAAAATTAGAGCAGCCTGAGAAAAATGTTATCCTTGGCCTTAGTGGAAGTTACCTCTCTTTTCAAAATCATCTTAACTACATAGTCTGTGGCTACAGGTGGTAGTATTATGTCCAAGACTTCATAATTCTTAAAAATTTCCAGGCTTCAAAATGTGCTTTCTGTTTGTCTCTTTCCTTCATCCTGCTCCTTTCCAAGCTTCTCTCCTTCTTCCCCCCCATTAAAAATTCATTATTTCTGTAATTTTCCCTTCTTCTGTTAACTCTATGAAAAGTCAATTCCTTCTCCAGATGCCTTAACGGATGAGAGCTGCTTGATTGCCTTGAGACGCAACAGGTCAGGTTTGTTCCCTCACCCCCAGCAAACACCTCCCCAGTGTGAAACACCTGTAGCAACCAACCCTCCTTGCTCTCTGTCTACAGTTCAGGGAAGTTCATGATAGAAGAAGGATAAGAAGAAAGACTGGGTGCTGACTACTGTCCTCCCACATCCGATAAAACGGAAAAAACATTCACAAGCATTCCTGCATATTTTGGCTGAAGGGCAGCAACAATAAATGCAGCAAAGTTGATCCTTCTGGATCTGGCCCATCACAAGACACTGAGATAGACACTTTTGTTGAAAGCCAAGCGCCCTCCTAGAAATACAGTGACCAAAAGTGAAGGCCCTTTACCTTCCGTGCCTGATAACTTTGGGTTACAGATCCAGAGTAAGAATCATCTGCTCTTGCATTCAAGAAGACCTGTTATCTTCAGATAATGTAATGAAGAAAGTATGTTCTGCAAAAGATAACATAAAAACTGAGACAAAACCAGCATTCTTGTCCTTGTGGAGGCCTCCCATCAAACCCAGTGTTCAGGGTCTGCATCCCTCCATTGCTGGTTTCAGCCACTACGCTGGGGTGCACAACGCCAGAACTCATGAGTGTGACAGGTTTCTGCACTTGCCCATTTCAGGCAGGTGCCATCAACAGTTTCAGTTCCGCAGTTCAGTTGTGCTACACTATTAAATATGGCTTAGAAGCAGAGCACAGCACAGATGAGGGGTCCTTATTACTTGCTTTGGTCTTACATTACATTTTTGGACACTGTTGCATACTGGCAGTTAGTGTGGCTAAGATGACATATTAAGCAATCTTTCCCCATTTTTACCCCCTCTACCTTTTTAAATAAATGTCATCCTTTGAACATACATAATATCTAAAAGGTAAATTTAATATATCTAAAACTTAATGAGACAATTGTATTCATTTAAGATCTTACTAAGTCTTAAATAGCTTCATGTATAGCACCTTGAAGATATAAAATACTAGACAGATTTTTCTCTTTGAAGGAAAAGATCAGTACAGGTAATTCTCCAGTTTTCCTTGAAAGCTGAAATGCTTTGTAAAAGATGTACCAGAGTAAGCTATTAAGTCTCAAGCCTTGCTTTTAGGTGATTCACGATGCTGTTACTATTAAGCCTGTTTCTGCTTAAAACACTGAGAAACCCATCCTCAGCGACAAATCATGGATAAATAAGTACGTTGCTCATCAGACCTGTTCACATGTTAATACAGCAGCAGAACTGTCTTCTTCTCAGCGCCTGGAGCACATCCCCTTCCAGGAGATTAGATGGCTGAGTCAAGGAGTTTAGCTGACCAAGTCCAAAGTCGTTGTCACTGCCAGTAAGAGTTGTTGCGAAGGAGGTAAAAGTGAGGCCTTGGCTC
The DNA here is from genome assembly GCA_011057875.1 of Pterocles orientalis. Classification (NCBI taxonomy): domain Eukaryota; kingdom Metazoa; phylum Chordata; class Aves; order Pterocliformes; family Pteroclidae; genus Pterocles; species Pterocles orientalis. The sequence goes on along the minus strand of WKFP01015257.1, from coordinate 691,915 downwards.
TCCTTTCCCATGGGAGTTACTTTTAAGCAGCAGCTGTACCACCTCCTGGGCTACATCTTGGCCATGCCACAGCTATGTTTGTGCTCAGGCTTGTACCTCCTCCATCCTGACCCAGACTCAGACCTGTCTGCCTGTCTGAGCTTGGTTCTGTCTCAACCCAGTGGCTGTACTGGGTGATCACTAGGTTGTGTCTGACCCTGGCCACTGTCTCTGGCCCTCATCCTGGCCAGGACTGGCTGCTCTACATGCTGGCTCCTTATGCTGGGGTTACTGCTCCTGCTGGCCAAGTTACCACGCTCCACTCCCAGCTTGCCTTCCCTTAAGAAGTAGCTGGCCCTCATTGCTACACCACACTTTGCCGTTTTATTTGGAGACAAGAACAGGTTGAGACATTTCTTAAAATTATAACACAGCTGCTTTACATATGTAGCATCTCTGTTAACCAGTCACGTATGGGGGCACATTTGTGCAAACCATTGCAATGACTGAAAATTGCTCTACTTTTTTTTGTCCAGTATTGACATCTTTCAAAGGTATTACAAAAAGTTATTTGGTATCACAAATTATCCTGAAGCTACATATGAAACTGAGCAGTGCTAGTTGTTCCTCACAGACCCTGTTTTTTAACCTCACACTTTTCCGTTGCTAACATTTTGAAGCAGATGCTTGGAAAGACAAATTGGAATCAGCCTTTCAACTTCAGCGAAGTATATCAAACTAGATTATGGTTTGGACAGAAGGAGACCATGTGAATTTTGTGAACAGTGATGTATTCACTGATTCATCTTGAGTAACACGCATTTTTCAGAGAAAGCTATGGAGGCACAGAGCCCCTTACAGGTGTGCTGGAGTCTAGGCTGGGTCCCTGTATAGCCCCAGGTACTCTTATGCTCATTAGCATCAGCAATATTGTTTATTCTAAAGGTGATGGATATGGAGATCTACTCTAAGAATGTTTTATCATGAACAGTTGGTACAGAGGGTCTTATCCCTCCAATTTGTGGTTTCCTTACTGCCTGGCAGGCATTGTATCATTCTCTGTTTTACAGTAGAGCTAATTACTGACCTCGCTGCAGCACAGCTAACAGCAAGTAGAAACAGCAAGATCAGGCAGTGCCCTCCATGAGCAGAGAAACATGTACTAATGGGGACTTCTCATGTACAAAAGAATGTGTGTGTATATATATCTATTTTACCTTGCATATAATGAATGTGCTAAGAACAGATGCCTGCAGACCTTTAAGGACAGCGGTAGGTACTACATTTTCTTTATAGATGGTGTTTTGTGCCATGAGGTGCAATGACTAGCCATATGCTGGCGTAAATTGCTGGTATAATTGCCTGGTGATTTCGATGAAGATTTAAGTAAGCAAAAGCTTCCATGTCTTAAACTAACATGAGGTAATGCATAAAGTCTGTAATTCTCATTATCTTCTCCTAGGTCATACTCCATCCCTTACTAATTGGCTCTGCGGGCACCCCTTTTTGAGTTACAGTAATGTTTACAACCTTTTCTTGATAATCTAATGTGCAGCCAGGTCAGACTCCAAATGCAAGGTGCTTTTATTCCCACTTCTTTTGCATAATAAGTGTCTGAACTAGCACTACACTTCCACTTATCTGCTGGTGTTTTTCCATGTCAGCAGCTGCTGCTATTGCTAAGTGTGCAACAAGGGTATGACTCGACCACTAACATTCCAGCCTGGCTCTTCTGCTTTACTTCAGGCTCTTCCTCAGCACTAATTTAAGAGCTTCTTTGGTATAGAAATGCAGTAGTTGTATATCATGGCTTTTACCTTAGTTGTCCTTAACATTATTCCTTTGGAAACTCATATTCACCTGGACTATTTTCATAATATGGGACTGCACAACCTTTGAAAATTCAAGCTAGTGAATTCAATCCATGGTTATTCAATCAATGAACTATATGGCTGACTGGGTTGGTTCAGTTTATTAACTCTGTGTAGACAGCTCTGGTGATTGCACTCTACAAGCTTGCATCAAAAATGCATTGTTATACTTCCACAGCTAGTTATGCTCCCTCTGCTATCTTCTTCCTTTTTTTTTTTTAATGACCAGCCTGACGATTAAAACTTCCCTGAGTGCAATACTTGTTGTTTTGAGATTTTGCTGGCAGAGATCACATATTTCAGTCTTCTATTTTAAGTGGAATTTTATTATTCTAGGGCTAGAGTATATTCTTTCTGTTAAGACTCCAGTTCAGAAAAGCTTCAAGGGTTATTATACTTCTAATGTAAGAGATTGCTCAGATTAATCTGAATATAGGTTTTGTTTCCTTCTTCTGTGTCAAGCTTTTTACAATTATTGATTTTAAAAAAAGACATGTAACTTCTTAAAAAACAGCAGCTATGCAGGACACCATATGCACTGGTGACAAAACCTTTGTCCTAGAGCATATAATCCATATGATACAAAAAATAATACAACAAATGAAAAGGCCATAGTTAAAAAAAAAATGATTAGTGCTGACCTGCACAGCAGAAGTCATAGCTTGTCATGTGTAAAACTTCTGAGTGATTTCCACTCAGTATAGAAAAGACATGTTTTCAGGCAGATTAAAAAAACCCAAAAAAACAAACAACAAGAAGCTGTTTTGAAGACTCTGTACAGAAATTGAAACATCCCAAGGATGAGAATGACCCACAAGGAAAAGTTTAACAGATAAACAGACCAGGTAGCTAGGTTTTGAAACCTCAGTGAAGTAAAAGAGAATTAGCATTTGGCACTGATGGGTTACAGAAGTAGCCGGACGTGACTGACTAATACAAACCCAGGGTGTTTTCTGGCAGGTACCTGCCCTCACCTGCAGGCAGAAACCCTGAGCGCCAAGGCTCTGGCAGGCATTTTCTTAACTCCTGCCCTGCTCACACTCACCTTCTGGCAGCTTCTCCGTGTGCTGGAGCAGAGGAAACAGGAGAACGGCACTCGCGCCCCATCCTTACCCACACCCCACACGTCACGGGACACTTACAGCAGCAACAATGAAGTAGTGCCATTCTTTTAAAGCATCATTCCCACTGAAAAGGCAGATCACAAACCTGAATGTTCATGTCAGTACCCAGCATTTTAGGGCAAAGCATTAAAAAAAAAAAACCTCAAAAAGACATCAAGTGACATGCTGTCACTAAACGTTAAAACCCCTCCTCATCCACAACACCCATGTCGAGGGCACGGAGAAGCCTCCCTTCCTACACTACGTTATTAGCAATAACATTATTTATAGATGAGATGCGTTTAAAATAGACTCTTCCCGCTACGACGAGGAGGCAGACCACCGGCCACCGCCAGCGCTCCAGGGCCGCAGAGGCCCACCCGAGGCTCCCTGAGGCCGGGGCGGGGCGGGGCGGGCCCAGCCTGAAGGAGCCCGTAGGCCACAGGCAGAAGCAGAGCCCGAGCTCCGCCGCCTCCCCCTCTTCTGCCCTCACTCCTTCCCTTCTCCGCCATGGCGGCAGCGGCTTCCAGGCAGGCAGAAAGACGACCAATGCCTCTCCCACCCCTGTAGCAGCCGGTCGCGGGCTTTGTTCGTTTCTGTCTGCGCCGCCTCCGCCCCTTCCTTCTCCCCCCTCCGCTGCCTTCCCGCCCCCTCCGGAGAGCTGGCCGGGCCGAGCGCCCGGAGAGGGCCAAGGGGCGGGGGAACGAGCGGGCCCCGCGTCCCTTCTCCGAGCCCCGGGGGCTCCCCGCAGCGCCCGGCGGCCCCGCGCCGGCCCGGCCCCGCTCCGGCGGCCCCAAGTTCAGTGGGTGAGCGGCGGCAGGAGGCGCCATGGCCGACAGGACGAGGGCCGCGCTCTCCGAGTCGGGCTGGTAAGTCGGGGCTGCACTGCGGCCTGCCTTGCCGCCGGGGCTGGGCTGCCGGGCCTCGCCGGACCCTGACCGCCACCCCCGTGGGGAGTGGGCCACCGGCCGCGGCCGGGGCCAAGTACGGCTTTGCGGGTAGCTCCGAGCAGCTGTGTGGGGCTTGGAGGGTTCTCGTGGCTTTGAAATGTGCAGCGCTGAGGAGACATGCCCGCTCGAGCTCCGGTGTGGAGCCCATCGCGGTGCCCACGGGAAGACAGTGCTGCTCCCCGCTGCGCTCGAGGCCTGTCCCTGCGGCTGCCTGTGCTCATCGCGGGTTGTAGCTTTCGGCCACCCTCAGGGGCTTAGCGGAGAGAGGCCCCACCCTGCCCCCTCACCCCGGGGCAGGCGGCCCGCTGGCGGGGCGGGGAGGGGGCCGGTGGGCCCGAGCTGGGGCAGGGTCCGGCAGGAGCTGCGCCGGGGCCTGGCTCCCTTTCACCTGTCTGACTTTGCCCAAGGCCTGCCTCGCTTGGGTGGCGGCGATATTGAAGGCCAGGAGGCCTGGCACTTGCCCGTAGTTTTATTATTTCTAATTACACTGTACTCCCGTTCGGCAGGGAAGATAAGGTGGAAAAAGGAGAGTTAAAGTAGGGTAAATACACACATGAGGCTTGAACCCAGGTGTCTTGTGTTTTCTAGTCAGTCCTAGTCGTTGAGCACAGTGTATCTGTTTTGGAAAACTGTGTTTCAATGAGTCGGGCTTTTCAAATGCCTTGTGCAAACTCTCATTTGCTAGCCTAGGGGTGTTTTGTCAGGGTTGGAAGTTGATTTTTTTTTTTAATTGATTGAAGTAAATTGCTTATTACTCAACACTTAGTGTTTTTCCCTTTCACCGAAACAAAAGCTCAGTGCCAGCTACCAAAATACAAAGCAACTTACTTGGGTTGTAATTGAGAAAAATTTCTCAAGTTATGCTATGCATTATTATTTCCAGAGACATTTGGGGATATTTCTGTTTTTCTGTTAACTTAGTAGTTCTCCTGGACTGTGATTTCGTCTGTGGCTAAGTCATGAGAGATTGAAACAGTTGTCATATGGTTTAGAATACAGTATATTTCAGTGGGAAGGGACCTACAATAATCACCTAGTCCAACTGCCTGACAACTTCAGGGCTGACCAAAAGTTAAAGCACGTTATTAAGAGCATTGTCCAAATGCTTCTTGACACTGACAGGCTTTGGGCATTAACCACCTCTATAGGAAGCCTGTTGCAGTGTTTGACTACCTACTCGGTAAAGAAATGCTTTCTGATATCCAGTCTAAACCTTTTCTGGTCCAGCTTTGAGCCATTGCCAGATGTCCTGTCACTAGATACCAGGGAGAAGAGCTCAGCACCTCCCTCTCCACTTCCCCTCCTCAGGAAGCTGTAGAGAGCAATGAGGTTGCTGGTCAGCCTCTTTTTCTCCAAACTAGACAAGCCCGAAGCCCTCAACTGATCCGCATAGAACATTCCTTCCAGCCCTTTCGCTAGCCTTGTTGCCTTCCTCTGGATGCATTCAAGGACTTTCACATCCTTCTTAAATTGTGCACACAGTACTTGTGGCGAGACCATGCCAATGCTAAATGCAGGGGGATAATCATATCTTTTGACCAGCTGGTTATACTGTGTTTGATAACCTAACTTTTGCGGTGTTTATGTAGCTTTTACAGCGTCACTTTGTGATAATGCTAAGTAAATTGAGGAAATTAGTGTCTTTAGGTCTGTTTTTTTGATAAGCGCATCATGTGTTTGAAGAATACTGTTCTGAGTGGTTTTATAGTGCGCAATCCGGTGATTCCTGGCTCTCAGTGATTTGAAAGAATAATAACTATTTATGCTTATTTTTATTACATATAAATGGAAGTTTTGACTGTAACTGGAAAGTGACCCCCCCCCCCCATCCTTACTTATTCCTCTCCAAAAAGGACAAAGCTCTCCATTAAAGTAATTTTTATTTTTGTACTTTTCTTGTTTTCTGTTGCATATTCAGAATTTTATCACACAGTTTTCAATTCTTCGTTGTTTTACTACTTTGTCAGTTGAATGACTGCCATTGGTAAATGGCTCTCAGGTTTTGGCAGTACAGAAATGAGGCGACTCTGAAAGGATCTGTTATTCTGCAGTGTTTGACTCTCCTTGGGGGCATATACTCTTGAATGGCTATAAACACTTGTTATTCTTGCAATACTGCAGGCTGTGAGCCAACAGCAGAGACTGAAAGAGGATTGGGCAAGCAGCGGTGTGATTGTCAGCTCCACTGAAATTATTTCTTGACCTAGTTGCATTGGGAAGGGTAGTATGAAGGAGGAGGAAATGAATGCATATACTTTTGAGGAATGTGAGGTGGAGTGCAAAAAGAAATAATACTTCAAAAATCTTGTTTAGCTAAGTGTTTATGCACTGTTAAGAAAATAACCTAGACATCCAGGCTTTTAACTGTTTTGCTGTTGCTTTTATGCTTTTGACTTGTATAATTATGAATAGATCTTAAAGTTATTTAATACATGTATGAGTAAGCCTTCAGTGGTATTTAATGTAGTATATTTCTGACTATGCTTGACTACACTGGTAGTTAAATCGTGTTCTATACCAAATTGCTTGCCACTGCTGCTGTCACCTCATGTCAAAATGCTATGTTTTCTAGTACAAAAACGAAGCTGAGCTTATATGTTAAAATCTGACCCCACTTAAACTGCAGCGCTGCTTGATGTTTCAAACCAAGTAAGAAACTGTTGTTCTTCCATAGCTGCAAATCTGCTAGCTTGTGAGCTACTGCCTGTACTGAATTGATTTTACTATAACTTTCTTAACTCTTCTTACCTGTAAAGGTTTACTATAGACACTAATTTATGTGAATTTCTGCAGTTAGGTGTGTTTTTATGGTTCTAAATACAAAGTAAAGGTATTTTTCAATTAAAGCAGTAATATGCTGCAGTGAATGTAGTATAGTAATAATATATTAGGTATATAAGGTATTGTAAGAGAGTCATCCATTGTAAAATGGCCTGGAGATTTGTAATGTTTGCCTTTCAAGCTTGTTTTGGTGTATCAATTACATTTTTATTAGCTTTTGAAAGATGAAGTTGCACTACTGAGTAAATGTAATAGTAGCTAATGCTGAGAATCTTTTTAAAATTATTTTTTGGCAGTAGTATTTAATGAAAATAGATTAAAGACTCCTGTAGTCTGTGTGCAGAATTGTAGTTTTTCTGAAGAGATGTCCTTGTAGCTATCTTTAAAAGTATGCATTATTTTGAGGCTAGTTCTTTTCATTATGCACTGCACTGCACCTTTGATGCTGTATCTTGGAATGAGATACTGGCTCTGACTTTCAAGATGAGATGAGGTGTGTTTGTATTACATTCCAGTGAAAAAGATACTCTGTCTTCGAACAGACATTCTGTGTTAACTTTTAATGTAATTACTGGACACTTATGGGGAGGAAGGATAGGGTCATACCTCTTTGTATTTTTTATAGTTACATTCATGAATTTTGGAACCAATTTTCCAATATTGCCATTAAAGTATAGACCTTAATGGAAGCTCAATTATTTGGAACCTCAGCTACTGAATCTAATCTTCTTACTAAAAGGAAAGTCCAGAAGAACTGCAGAATACATCCTCCTTATGTAAATAGTGAATTGCAGGACACTTCTCGCTGTCTTTTTTGTTTGGCTTTTTTTTGGAAGTCTCTCAGGTGGCATTTCACAAGAGAATATGACAAGCCAGGACTTCTTCAGTGTCCTAGATCTTTGCAGAACTGGGGGATTATTAAATGGAAATGCCTATACGTTGTCATAAGTGAACAATATGCCATGTCTTAACAACAGGTTTAGCCTGTGGTCCCACAGATCTCTAGTCTGATGACTGGTCTCTGAAGGTGAGAAAGCAAGACATGCAAACTGGATAACTAAGGAATTTTTTAGTACATCTAAATATATGTGTGAATTTCTTGTTAAAGTACAGATTTTTTAATTGTGGTGTTTGATGCCATAAAAATTAGTAAGTTTGTGGCAATAATATAGTCTTGTAAAACTTTACATATTGTGAAGGTTATGTAAACAATATTCCAGTTACGAAATGTTATTCCCAGAGATGAAGAGGAATTTGAATTGTAGTAGTTGTTTAGAAACAAGAGTAGTGCTCCATGAGCGTATATCCATGAGAAAACCCTTATGTCAATGTAATTTTGGTTTTATGTACTTTGTAAGTGAAATCTATATAGTTGGTGTATATGAGACTTTAAAATTGAATTGTAGATATTTTGGCAAGTAAAGTGCTGCATGCTGGACAAATTTAAACTTTTTATTGGTCTGTTTAGATTCATTCTTTGTGGGATTAATCACGTGATGTGATCCAGACTCCAAAGCAAAAGGAGGTGCATGTCTAGAAACATTGGGAAAGTGCTTATTGGGGTGAATCTAATGCCTTTTGCTAAGAGTGCAGCAGGAATTTGGCAAAGTAGTCAGTTCCAGGATCCTGGAGGATGATCTGCTTTTAGATGTTCTTTTGCTGTTCCACTAAAATGTCTTTGTAAAGTTTAGCTGAAATTGGTCCCTGCATATGGAGCAAGCGCAGGCTGGATACAAGATGTTCCTTAGCCATGGGGTAACACAGTGATTGACAGGAGAGGTGCATCTGTTTTGAGGTTCTTGACACTCCTTTTGTGATATATGTTATGTTGTGAAGTTTGGTTGGTACCGTGAAATCTCAAGGTGCCAGTACAGAACAAAGTGCTGCATTATTGTGTTTTTTGTTTGTTCAGGTGTATACCTTACTGGCTTGTCTGATCAGCTTGCTTTCTTGCTGGATCATAGATTGTGGGTAGGTACAACCTGAATTCTTTGTCATTTTCACTCTGGAGGAGCAGAAAAGGTTTGGTGTTTTACCTTCTGTTAAAAGAAACAAGCCCAAGAAACTAATACAGATGGAATTTTTTAATTTTTTTTTTTGGAGCGGGTGCAGAGGAGGGCCACTAAGATGATCAGAGGGCTGGAGCACCTCTCCTATGAGGAAAGGTTGAGGGAACTGGGCTTGTTTAGCTTGGAGAAGAGAAGGCTCCGGGGAGACCTCATTGCGGCCTTCCAGTGCTTGAAGGGAGCCTATAAACACGAGGGGGAGCGACTGTTTACGAGGGTGGATAGTGATAGGACAAGGGGGAATGGTTTTAAACTAAGACAGGGGAGGTTTAGGTTAGAGATTAGGAGAAAGTTTTTCACCCAAAGGGTGGTGGCACACTGGAACAGGTTGCCCAGGGAGGTTGTGGATGCCCCATCCCTGGAGGCATTCAAGGCCAGGCTGGATGTGGCTCTGAGCAGCCTGGTTTAGTGGTTGGTGGCCCTGCATATGGCAGGGGGGTTGAAACTAGATCACAGAATCACAGAATGTTAGGGATTGGAAGGGACCTCGAAAGATCATCTAGTCCAATCCCCCTGCCGGAGCAGGAACACTTAGATCAGATCACACAGGAATGCATCCAGGCGGGCTTTGAATGTCTCCAGAGAAGGAGACTCCACAACCTCTCTGGGCAGCCTGTTCCAGTGCTCTGTCACCCTCACTGTAAAGAAGTTTTTTCTCATATTCAAGTGGAACCTCCTATGTTCCAGCTTGAACCCATTGCCCCTTGTCCTATCACTGGATGTCACAGAGAAGAGCCTGGCTCCATCCTCCTGACACTCACCCTTCACATATTTATAAACATTGATTAGGTCACCCCTCAGTCTCCTCTTTTCTAAGCTAAAGAGACCCAGCTCCCTCAGCCTTTCCTCATAAGGGAAATGCTCCATTCCCTTCATCATCTTCATGGCTCTGCGCTGGACTCTTTTCAGCAGTTCCCTGTCCCTCTTGAACTGAGGGGCCCAGAACTGGACACAATATTCCAGATGCGGTCTCACCAGGGCAGAGTAGAGGGGAAGGAGAACCTCTCTTGACCTACTGACCACCCCCCTTCTGATACACCCCAGGGTGCCATTGGCCTTCTTGGCCACGAGGGCACAGTGCTGTGGGTCATCCTGCTGTCCACCAGGACCCCCAGGTCTCTCCTCTACACTACTCTCCAACAGGTCAGTACCCAACTTATACTGGAACCTGGTGTTGTTCTTGCCCAGATGCAAGACTCTACACTTGCCTTTGTTAAATTTCATTAAATTTTTCCCCGCCCAGATCTCCAGCCTGTCTAGGTCTCGCTGAATGGAAGCACAGCCTTCTGGCGTGTCAGCCACTCCTCCCAGTTTCGTATCATCAGCAAACTTGCTGAGGGTGCACTCCCTCATCCAAGTCGTTGATTAATATATAGATGATCACTATGGTCCTTTTCAACCCAGGCCATTCTGTGATTCTATGATTCTATGATCTTATGATGCCATTGCTCAATGCTTTCACGTCCAAATATAGTTCAGTTTTAGTGAATGCCAAGTGGTGCTCATGTAAGGGAAAATAATGCAAACCCATCTACACAGTGATGAGCTCTAAATTTGATCACGTTACTTACTCAGAGAAGGGCAGTGGTCAGAAAACTGTTGGGAATAGCTCACTAATAATAAAATAATTAAGTCATTATGTGTATCAATGGTGTGTCCAAATCATTGACAGTGTGCATTAATGTAGTCATCCCAGGACAGCAAAAGTTTCATAGACAGTGAAAAAGTAGATGAGAGGTGTGTAAGATCCTCTGTGCTGACAAGATGAATATCTTTAGTCTGGAAAACAGAACAATAAGAGGAGAGGTGATAGAGGTCTATAAAATCTGTAGATCACACAGAAATGGTGAATAGAAGGCAAGAATAGCTATTATTCTTAAGACAAGAATTAGACTTCCCAGTGAATTAAACCTGCTACCTGGGGAAACTAAAGTAGCTTTTCAAACCATGTGTAATTAAATTGTGGCCCTTAATTGCCATGTGATGTTTTGGAGTAGAAAAATATAGGTGGGTTAAAACTGTAATTAGGCTAAGTTGGGTATGGATAGATGCACTGAATACTGGAGTGTACAGTGGGGTTGTACTACCATCTCTAAAATGACTGAAAGCTAGGAGTTATTTAGATATTATCTATTTTACATTCTTTACCTGAATCTTCTGCTTCTGGCCACCCTTGAAAAAAGAGAACTGTGTTAGACTACGTAAGTAAAAGCACCATTTTCTGTTCTTATTTTTATCTTGTTAGCTAAGTATTTTCACACTGTAGTTCTGCTGAAGAAGATTTTCTCCTCCTCATAGGAGGTGGGGGAAGAGGGAGTGGGAATTCGGAGAGAAATGAACAGGACTGTTGGAAACAGGACGGAGAGAAAAGACAAAGCAAGCATGACACTCCCGTATGCACTCAGTCTCACCTGTGATTTCTGCTGCCTTACTGCAGCTGGGCCTCTGGGTTTTCCTTAGTTGCTGGGAGAGAATCTTCTCTCATCTTGTTATGCCAGATCTCAAATCGATTTATACATAATCTTTAGGGTCACAGACTTCACCTGCTGCTTTCTCTGAATGATCTGCTGGGAAGCTGAAGCACTAGTATAAGATGTCCTTGATTTATAGAATTGTAGCAGGTTGGAGTGAAGATGTTGCTACTGTGAACCCCTTACTCAACAAAAGAAAGAAAAAAGGAAAAGAAAAAAAGCTTAGTCTATGCAGCACATAAGGTGAGAGTCCTTTAGATTGTTACAGACCTTTTTTTAACACCCACCTTTTTCAGTGGCCTTACTTTTCTTGATAGAGTGTGTCTCAGGTTGATTCTCTCCGACTGATGAGTTCTGTAGAAGTATGTAAGCTTTTCATAGCTAGTCTCCTTTTTGAAGTCCTTGGAAATTTTGAATGTATTGAGTTTTGTTTCAGAAGTTATTTACTTAGCCTTAGGCTTTGACATAGGCGTTGCCATCTTTTTGAGATGCAAATACTTTATTAAAACAAGTGTCATTTAACAGGTTCGACATAGGAGTTTCCTTCATTCTGCCTCTTTTTGTCTGTGTGCTCTTTGACCTCATGTTGAATAGTGCACATTACCTCTGAGATGGAAATGTCTGCTGAGTTTTGTAATATTTTCTGTCAGTTTGTCTGTTGGCAAGCTAATTGATACAATCACTTAAACAAGGTGAATGGGTGAAGCTTGTTACATGATTCTGACAGACCCCCTCGGGCTGCTTTACCTCTTCCCTCCCACAAATTTTGCTTCTAAGTATACTATAAGCAAAGCATGTACAAAGCTGATCTTGGTAGGGATTTGAGAGAAGGACTTGGGCAGGATGGAATAGCAGCATGCTTAATTATTTTTTGGCTTTTCCAGCAAATCTGGGTGAACTTACCAATAGAAGAGTGAGTTAATATCACAGTTTGTCTACATTTTCGTGATTATCAGTATGTCTTGCAATTTCAGCAAAAGTAAACATAGGTGTGTTTTAAACTTGTGTGTTCTTGGAGGTGTGAATTGTTAGTCAGAAAGCTTTTACCTTCTAGAAAGTGAAAATTTGAGGCATTTGGAGTAGATGTTGGTTATATATGAATCAGGTCTCAAGAGAAAGCCATTTGCAAAGATTTTGCATTCTAAAATCATGTTATGAGATTCTTGAAACAGATGTTTTTTTCTCTCTTCAGTCTCTGCGTGCTCACATTCCTTAGACCCTGAATCCCTGGATGGGGGTTCAACAAGCTGGTGGGAGGGTAGCTGGCAATTTTGGAGTGAAGTGCTGTTATCGTTCGTACTGCTAACAAACTGATATTCAGTAGGGTTTTTTTGTTCATGTTTTACATAAGTATTACTGCTGGATAAAATACAGCTTAATATAAATAATACATGTAGGAGTATGTAGAAGTATGAAGCTGTTCTGAAGCTTAGAATTACACTTAGAAACGTTGGATTTTAAATGTCCTGTGCACTGGTTAATTTTTTTATAGATTGCTTATTCTGTGATAGTCATAACAATCTACTTAAAATAAATTTAAGACTGATTCTTCAGGCTGTGCATATTATTCGTATTTTCAGGAGTAGTACGCTTTATGCTTCTTTAGACCTAAAGGAAGATATTTAATTCCAATAACAATAATTCTAATACGGCTGAGAGAAAGAAGGAAAGGCTCTCTGGAGGATGAATGGTATGTGATTTTTTTCTAATCGCATTTTATGTACTTAAAGTAATACATAGTTGTGAGGTGTCAGAATTTAGGAAGACTGGACAGCTCTAAGGCTGATATGGAACCTTTGAGCTGCTTTGTGTATTTAAGGAAAAAGGAAGTTACTGGTTTCAATAATCTTTGTAACACTGGAAAATATGAAGCATTATGGGCATTCTTGCTTTGGTATCACTTTGGCCCTTCACTTTAGGAAACATAGCATAGGTATTAGAAATGGGAGTGATGGCACTAACTGACAGCAAGCAAAGACTGGGTTAGGGAACAGGCTGCTGAAATTGCTTCTTTGTCAGAGAGTGCTGTCTGGGGATCATGGTCAGAACTGGCTTTTTCTTTCCTGTTTGTCTCACAGCACTCCAGGAATGGCTAGGAGCTTCTTGTGCTGTGTCATGTCTGACAAAGAGCGGTTGAGGAAAGCCAGAGGAGAAAAAGCCATGTGTATTCAGTCAGCTTCAAGATACTCTCAGTGGCATGGCAGCTGTGTCTTTGGCACAGCCCCACCCTTGGAATATTTGTGTTCGGTTTAACGCTTCAGGGTGGCTGACAATGTTTTCTTGGGGACATGTGAGTGAGAAACAGTATTCACAGCTTGTGTTTGAGGAAAAAAAAAGGAATTTAATTAGATGAAGAAAGAAAACCCACCTCATTGTTGTGACTTGTGTGTGTCAAATTGCTGTGACCCGTTATGAATCATGGAGTAGCAGATCTTCTCAAGGATCAAAGCACCCAAGAGCTCTTGTGCAGTGCTTTCTGACTGCAGGAGCTGTTTCTAGCATCTGCTGTATTCCAGCAGTGCCGCTTGCTGAAAGTTTATCTTATCAAAGTTTGAAATTGGTGGGATTATCTTGGGCACATCTCTTGTGTGTTACCTGGAAATATTTGACATTTTTGCTTCGCAGCTATTGCTGCCAGATAACAATATACGTGCTTATCACTAAATCTCTTCTATTAAGTGGTAGTAGAGGCTCATGTTAATAGTTTTTTTCAGTCTGCTGAAGCTTCACTTTGTTATATTATTTTACTGTTGTAAAGTACAGTGGTTTGTTATCTCAGTATTTAAATACTTCCATAGATGTAAATCAGGATATATCATTAAAACACAGGGTAAAGTGTATATGATCCAGGACCCTTACCAGGTGCATTAAAACCATTGTTTTCCCATTTTATGAAGATACAAAATAAGTTATCTCTGGTATTGATGAGAGTTTACTGAATGGGGAAAATGCAGCTGTTAACAGCTAGATCATCTTGTCATGTAGTATTGCTTGATAGAACGATAGAAATTACCATTTATTATGGAAGCACACTTACACTTCTTTCTTTTGGTTGATCTTACCATAGTTACTGTTAGGGTCGCTATACAGTGGCAGTGGAGGAGAAAAGTGTCAGGGCAGTTAAGTTTACTAGGAGATTCCAAGTGCATAATTTTTTTATTTATTAAATTGTGATCCTGTATGCAAGACAGTTCTAAATACAAAGCAGAGTTGTTAAATTCTAAATTATTTTTTAGAATGGTAACACTAATGAAGCATTACATTTTTCAGCTTAGAACACTTTCTGTTTTATAGTTGAAAATACTTGCAAATGCTAAGATTTCCATTTAACTGTTACTTGGAGGAGAGTGCGGAGGGAAAAATGTCAGTGAAGCAGCTGAAGAGAAGGTGGGTGATTTTCAAGGGCCTGGTTCTGACTGTGCAAAGTAGTTATTTCTCCTTGAGGCATATTTTGTATTGACGTGATGAGCTGCTCAGGAATGCTGAGAGGATCCTTATGTAAAAAGTATGATCCATCAAGCTGCTTTTTGTTGAAAACTGTTTAATGAGCACAGTCATGATTCTTGGTTTTAAAAACTTATTCAGAGTTGTGTTTTTTAAATTCAGGTGTAACATATAGTACACAGATACACACCTGTGTAATACATATGTAATTATTGACAGACTTGAGCGTTGCAGTTCGTCTAGTCCAAGAAACAGCTTGGAGTTCTGCCTTGTGGCAAGTACTTGCCAAATTCCTCAGCAACTTTTCGCTCGATTGCTAGCTGCAATTTTTGATACAAAATAATATCAGATATGTTTGTTTGTAACTAAGGAAATGAGAGTAAGTGAAGGAAGTGGATGCATCAATGTTAATCGTTAACCAGCTTGGGTTTGTTTAATAGCTAAAATTATTCTTGAATATGTAGTATATAATGATTTCAAACGATTTTTTGAACATTAATAAGTAATAGTATTTGTAAATTTTTGTTAATGGCTGGTAAAGTCTGTCTCTGTGAAACTGCCTTCATCCTCCTGACATTCACCCTTCACATATTTATAAACATTAATTAGGTCATCCCTCAGTCCTTGCTTGCCTGCTTGCATCCATTGGAGTCCTGACCTCATCATATGCTGTGATTATATTTTTCTATGGAATACAGATGAATATTTCACTCTGTACTTTTTAGCTTAATATTACTTCCTACATTTTATGACACACACTTGATTTCACTATTTCTTAATTCAAATATTAGGACATAAACTTTAAGTAACTTGTATTAAGAAAGTAAGTAGTCTGGTTTTGAGTCCTAGCATTGTATGATTACTTGATTCCATTGATGAAATGAAAAGAAGCGAAAATAAACTTTTGAGAGCTATGGAAATCTGAAAGTGTGGTTGTTGTTGGGCTTGTGCCCTCCACTGCTAAAGCTAATGTAATTATTGTAAACTTTCCCCTTTGACTCCTGTGACCTCCCACTGCAGTGCCGTTGGTGCTCTCTAGTGCCTGTGTACTATCATTTCTTCATTTTCTTCTTGTGGCCTGTCCGACCCCAGGACACATTTGGCTTCCTTTCACGTCTCTCTCTGTTTGGCAAGCACCAGCAAGTGTTATGGCTGGTTTGGAGCTAGGCGAGTGCTTCAATTGACCGGTTGATTGCTGCTGCTCAAAATGGATGAGAGCCAAGTTTTGTTGCCCTTTTCCACAATATGAGTGCTAATTTGTATGTCTTGCTTCTACTTAGCATCTGATTTCTGTGAAACTTAGGGGAACTCTGTGTCTTTGAGACCTCTGTTTCTCTGTCAAATATGGCTGAAATTGGCGTGTGTGATTAGAATTCATCAGTGTGACAGGGCTGCTGGGCAGACTGCATAATATATAATAATTGTTTTTTAAGAGTAGTTGAATTCAGATGCATTGTAAAAACTTCTGGATTTGTTCGCTAAAACAAAATTGAAGAAACTAGACATCACGTGGAATGCTTTATCTAGTCTATGAAGTGTTTGCTTTTTTACAAATATCAAATACAGAAGACGAGAGGAGAAGTTTGTTAAAAGTAACTCTCTCTTCCTTATGCTTGTTAGTTCAGCAGCTAGAGCGTTTTCAGTACAGGTGAAATGGATACCAGCTCAGGCCCTGGTGGTTTGAACCATGTATTCTGCCTCCTGTGGGAGAGAGTGCTTTGTCTGTGAGTCTGTAATATACACTGTGGTGAAATAGTCTTTAATTTTTGGTGCAATTCCATGTCTTATAAATAATCGACCTTCTTTAAAGTTGCTTCAGCATCTCAGGCAAATTAACTCTTAGGCTTAGTGAGTCAGTCTGGTCTTGTTGGTTGTTTGTTTGTTTGCTTTTCCTTTGTGTGCATTTTTATTTGGAGGAACTTCAACAGAAAGAATGGACAGACTCTCAGATACCTAGTGCTGAAACTGTGGAGAGGTGCAGTGCTATGTCTTGAATTCTACTTTTTATGCACAGTTATTTTTTGTACAATTATCCACTACAGTTATTCTTTGCTAGGAAAATGTGCAGCTGCAGTAAAGTGTTTTTAATCTCATCGTGTTTTTAGAAGCAAATCTAAGCTCATAGTTCAAGACAGGGTGAAACTGACCATTTCCTGAAAGATTTGTGAGGTAGATAAAATTTCAACAGGTATAGAAAGGATTTTATCAGAATTTGTCCAAAGTAAAATGTCTGAGAGGGATGTTCTTCCCTTATGTATTAGTTTTTAGGGCTTTATACTGTTATTGGCAGAGAACTATCCTGCAGAGCACAAGAGAATACTTTTTGAAGGAGATTCTCGTCATAGAAAACAGACATTTCAGTTCATCTTATCTTGATTTGAGGCAATGTTTTCAAAATAAGGATGATGATGGCTCTAAGTGTTGCTTTGCAAATTGTAGATTTTCCCCATTCTGTGGTGACTTGTCCGTAACACTAAGTCATGTTCCCTTCTCCCTGGGATTGGAAGGCAGAAGTTGTGAATCTAAATTCTCTATTTATCCTGATGAATTAGTTTTGCTCACTATTGCCTCCTCCCTTACCTGTCAGAGATCAAGAGCAGGTGTGTACTCCGGTGTTCAACTTTAATACTTCAGATGAAAGTAAAAAATGAAATCTAACTTCGTGAAACTTGTAAGGAGAGCAGAATGTGAAGTAGCTGGGTGGGGTGAAGGGAAGTATTAGTGAGGCTGACAGAATAGAAGGTAATTCTACATTTAAATTAATCTGCAGTACACTGGGTAAATAACAGGAACATGGGTCTCCTGTTACCGTGTTTCTGTATTTGCCAACATATTAACTCCAATCAAATAATCCTAAAGCAAGAAGAAGAAAAAAAAATGAGGAGAAAAGGAGAGAAAATAATTTTTAAAAAGCAGCAACTTACCTGACAAAATAACTGTCATACTAGTTACCTGTTTGGGACAATAATATCGGATATCCTTTCTGAATACTGCTGAAAGAACATCAGACTGCAGAAAACTGAATGGTCTTGATTGAAGTGATATATATTAAAAAAAAACAGACAGGTTTACTTATTTTTTAATTTTTTGCTTTGTTTTTCATCCACTTCTGTCACTCTTCTTTGTCTGGGTTCAGCGCTTGCAGTTTTTAGTCATATGAGCAGTTTAAAGTCTTGGACCTGTTAGAGAGAGTCCAGAGGAGAGCCACGAAATTCATCAGAGGGCTGAAGCACCTCTCCTATGAGGACAGGCTGAGAGAGTTGGGGTTGTTCAGCCTGGAGAAGAGAAGGCTCCGGGA
Source organism: Pterocles orientalis (assembly GCA_011057875.1). Classification (NCBI taxonomy): domain Eukaryota; kingdom Metazoa; phylum Chordata; class Aves; order Pterocliformes; family Pteroclidae; genus Pterocles; species Pterocles orientalis. The sequence continues at coordinate 673,952 of WKFP01015257.1, read as the reverse complement.
AGACCTTAGAGCAGCCTTCCAGTACCTGAAGGGGGCCTACAGGAGGGATGGGGAGGGACTTTTTACAAGGGCATGCAGTGACAGGACGAGGGGTAATGGGTTTAAATTGGAAGCGGGCAGATTTAGACTAGACGTTAGGAAGAAATTTTTCACTGTGAGGGTGGTGAGACACTGGAACAGGTTGCCCAGAGAAGCTGTGGATGCCCCATCCCTGGAGGGGTTCAAGGCCAGGCTGGATGAGGCTTTGAGCAACCTGGTCTAGTGGAGGATGTCCCTGCCCATGGCAGGGGGGTTGGAACTTGATGATCTTTAAGGTCCTTTCCAACCCAAACCATTCTATGATTTTGGTCGAGGGAAAGCTGCAGTGTGTAAATACTGCTTATGGCCGGAGCTGAACACCAAGTTTTAGTCCCTGTACAACACCCCTCTGTACCCCATGTCTTGGTCACAAATTACCCTATCTCACTTCACTGGTAAGCATACATGGAGCTGTGAATACACTTGTACTTAACATTATTTAAGTTTTGATGATATATTGTGATGTTGCCTCTAGAAGATGGAGCTGGAGTTCAGTTAATTCAGACCCATTAAAATTTTCAGATTTACAAGCAGAATGCATCAACTCGTATCACAAATATTTTGTGATGTCTGTGTTACTATACAGTTTATTGTGAGGTGAGACATCACACTGAATTTTATTATAGCAGTTCTTAGCATGGAGACCAGGAATTACATCTATCCATCAATCAAACTTCAGAGGAGATACAGGTGTATGATTACACATGTGAAGTTAGGCAAGATATATAGGGTTTGTACTGGCTGTGAAGAGCAAGGTGATGCCTTGCTCAGGAAAGAGACTGAGAGTAAAAATGGAGTTCTCCGATCAAATTCGTATGGACAAAGCAACTTTGAGATCATCACTGTGAGTCATTTGAGGCTATTTGACCAGTCTTCCTGAAAGCCAAATTTTCTGTTGTCAAGCCATTAACTTCTCTTAACTTCTCAGTAGTAAATAGTGTAATAGTCTTACCAAGTGCAGGCAGTGACTTTTGACCTTTCAAAGAGTTATCGGTCATGTCACAGAGATAGGGGCAGTCATATTTGTGGAGATGGATGTGAAAATGGTCTCATGAGGAGAGCATTATTTTTTATTTTATTTTTGAGCAGACATTGGTTAAATCCTTAAATCTGTAAAGACAAAATAAATAGTTGGCCATAAAGGGTAAGCACAGTCTGAGTGTACAAGAAGACAGAAGCCCTTACTGAGTTGTTCAGGTAGGCATTTACAACTCGTCAGTGGAATATAGAGAGGGGAAAAAGGAAATGCCTTATACTTAACCTCTTAATTGATTGTATAAAAAATATTTTCCTGTGTTCAGTGTGAATTAAAGACCTCTGGTATATCGAAAATATTTCTGAACCTTTAAGGTCAGAGATAAGTTTTTTTAGCACGTGTATCTGACATAATGACATTAATAAAATGCATATTGCCAGAACAGAAAAAATGCCAAGCCAGATGCAAAGTTGCTTTGTCTGAGCATACTTACTGAAATAAGCTCTTTACCTGCTTCCCCTTAGATGTTACTGAGTTTCTCTGTAACACTTTGCGGATGATATCCTTATTTTTGGATAGTGATTGAGAGAAGACTGCTTTGCGTCGGATACAAAAGACTGAGAAGTGAAAGAGTGGGAATTCTGACTGGGGACAGAAGCAGCGATGAGGAAAGCTGGACTCGGGATTTTCAGAAGTGCAGAGTTTTTGACTATCGTACATTCAGTGCGTACCTCTAAATCTGTGTGAAAATGCTAACCATTCAGACGAGAAAAATGTGTATCTGTTTCAAGCAGGGCATTCAAAGTTAATGCTGCTCTTCTTGATGCTTCTAACTAAAATCTAACTGCGCCTAATTTCACATTGTGAAAGGAAGGTAATGTCATCTGGCCTTACGGAAGTCCTTGAAGGCCTGTTTAATTACTTTATATTGAACAATATGAACTCTGACAACATCCTAACAGCAATAACAGAAAAAAACATCTTAAGGGTGGCATAATTTTGCATTTAGTGTGGACTGCAAATAGTAGCTATTGAAAAGAAGAGGGACTGGGTATTTTGGTATTGCCTGTGCCTGGAGTGGTTTGTGTAAACACACGTAAAAAGACTGTTTATGAAACCTCAGTTTGACCTTTAGTGTTTGTGTTTTCTCCCTGTTCTGGTATTGTCTTTTAAACCTTAGTGTGTTTTAATGCAATTTTTTTGTACTAATACATAGGTATTGAAAGCAATCTGTGGATTTTCAGTATATCCCATTGGTTAAGTTATTGAGAGCTTTATTTTTTTGTTTCTGATTTTCTGTCTATATGTGTAAGTACAGTTATAAAATCAACTTGAGAAAATTGTGAGAGGTGGTGCAGGATCAAAGAATTTTTTGTGGTGCTCATAGGATGAAACGGACTAGAAATTGTAAGATTTTGCATTATTAGTACTGTTAACTGGCTGTGTACAACTTGGGGCCAATTTGAATGACACAAAGTAGAAATTTAGGTTGGTGTCTCTTCAATGAAAAAATAAACATTTTTTTCTGAAAACAGATCTCTGCATTAGCACTCATTCAGAGGTATTACAGTTATGTGCATTATTTGCTTATCATGGGTTTCTTTTATTTTGTTTTATGTTGAGGCAGTCATTTACTTTCTGATATTCTAGCCTGAACTGATCAAGCAGTTTATGGCAGTAGCTGTGCTGTTGGCTGTGAGAGCTGCAGTGCTATCTGTGCTTGGAGATGGTGATTTCCAGAAGGGATGTCATTCAGTCTTCCTGACTTAACACCGTCTCCCTTCTGCACGCTTCTGGAATCTGTTGCAGCAGCCATTGATGCTGTATGTGTAAAAGTAACTTAGTGTCTGAAGTACCAGTTTCCTTGAAATGATCTGGATCAATCTGTATCATTTTTGTGAGCCAACAATTTCAGTCATGGGTGGAGGGTGGTAAAATGATTCGTTAACTTCTTGGGCAAGTCCTTTACTGTGTAGTAGCTGTTTCTATCTTCCTATTAGAGAAAAGAGTAGGAAGCACAAGTGTAGTTCCTTCTAAGAAGAACTTTATTCAATATTCAGGAAAATAGGGGATTTCTTGGGGTTCTCGGAAGATTTTGATTATGTATGTACATATTTTTAATTGTTATTTCTGAGGAGAGAATTTATTTTCCCTAGCATTCTGATTCTGCCCATTTTGTAAAGGCTTTGTTGTTTTCTGATGTACTGAAAGACTGTCTTGCAGATGTATTCAAATACTGGGTTAATCTTAGCCTGTGCTTCGGAAAGTATAGCTCTTGTCTTGATGCCTGTTGTCAAGAATGTGTAATCTGGGAGTTATATTTCAACTGTAGACACAAGTTTAATTCTCTGTCTAAATTTAGTTGTCTAAAATTTAGATGCCTGTGTTGAGCTAGTTACTCTTAAGTCTCCATTAACTTTACAGAAATAATTACCTCCAGAAGACCATTCATCTCTTGCTAAGCTAGGTGTCCGAGATAAGAAAGATAAATTGCTGTGGCAGTTACAGATGGAGCAGGGTGTGACTCGTTTAGATTCAAATATCTAGCTTACCCTCTGCTGTGAGGGTCACTGCATCTCATCAAAACTGTTCAGGTGGCACTAGTTCAGTTGCAAATTGCTTCTTCCTGTTTCTAG
>WKFP01015257.1:596632-670242 GCA_011057875.1 Pterocles orientalis | reverse complement strand
ATATATGTAAAGTGAAAGTTGGCCCTTGTTGTATGACTTTGAGGCTCTGGAGGTTTGAATGAGTTAGTGCTGTTTGCTTTGCGTTTTAGCTCTGGAGGCCCAGTTCAGGGGATCAGTGGTAGTTCGTAAAATGTTCCTTTTCACGTGAGCCATTTTAAAAGGAGTATTTTGTTTGTTTTCTGGGTTGTTTAGCCATGGTTAAGATGGATGTATAATATATTCCAGTGTTGGGGTTTTTTTTGTTTGTTGTGGTAGACAATATTAATTGTTTCTGCATTTTAATTATGTTTTTAATTATGGCATCTGATGTAATAAATCAGTGTATATAAAGTAAATGTGCTTTTTCATGTATTTTTTCATGGAGGACGTGGAGGAAGATAACAGAGGAAGGAGTGTGGTTCTGTGTGTGTGTGATGTTTGCAGTCTTTCTGAACATGAGGTATAATAACCATATGTTTAGTTGTTAAGTAAAAAGACGCCAAATTTGCTCATCAAAATATCTCCTTTTTGCCTCTGAATGCTTCCTATCTCAAATTCAGTTTTCCCTTCAGTGCTTTTGTGAGGTACAGAATTTGCTCTTTTATGAACGGCAGCTGTGGCAGAGGCTTTGCTTTTTCATTCTGAGCTAAGAGGGCAGTGTGCCCATGTGAGCCAAGTGCCAGCTGCTGTAAGCACAAGGGCTCGGTTACCCTACCTGACCAGGCAGGTGTCTAATACCTGTCGAGACTAAGGGCTGGCAGGTGGGACACGCACTTACGGGAGTCTGGTATGCATCTGAGCTGGAAGCTGATGCTGTCTCAGACAGTACTACTAGGTACCTTAATAAAGAGCTCTTTAAATTGACCACAGGAAGATTTCAAGATCCCTCTTACTAGAATACCTTAATTTTTAGTGTCTCCTTGTAGCATTTGAATGCCCCAGCTCCCTGGGAACAATAAAATCTTGAGTGTGAACTGAAAAAATTTTGCATTACTTCATTACCATTAGTAAATCAATTTCTTTTTGAAGTAGGAAACTTTGAAAAATAAAGCTATTTAGAGAAAGGAAGTGTAACTTTTTTTGCAAACAGAGGCTTTTCTCATTTGTAGAAGCCATGCAACATACCCTGTTTAAAATTCTAGTGTGTTTTGACTTAAAGTGAGGCAGCTTGGTGCCAAATTTTTTGTAGCTCACTATGCTGTGAGTTGTCACAAGTGATGTTACACTGTTGGTATAACAGATATGTAAGAGTATTTAGTTGTAAATTAAGTACTTGTGTTAAGTTCATTTTCATCACTTAGATTTTGATATTTCTGTTTCTCTCCTGTTGTTATAGAAGGCAATGTAAGACTAAACTTAATGTGAGAGTTTCACTTTTAATTAAGCAGGGATAATTGTGTTGGTAAACCTTCTGGATGTATTTGCAGTCTTGAAGTTTGTGGAGGAAAAGTATGCTGTGGTTTTAACTACCTTAGAAGATGCTAATGATGGTAGGGATGATGCTACAAAACCTTAAATTCATAAATCCTGTGAAATTGTAAGTTGTCTGTATTATATTGTGGCAAATACTTGGACAATTTAGTTCCTATTTAGTCTCTATATGGGGAAATGTATAACAGCAATTCCAAAGCTTAGGGTTGTTACCTGAACTGGAGTTGTGACAGGTGGAAGCAGGGTAACAACAACCAGCAAATATTTGTTTTTTTGTCAATTCTGTAATAGTTTTCAACCAATGCTCTCAATTATCTCAGTTGTAATTGTATAAAAATGAATTGGATTTCATATTGATTACTGGATGTGAAGCTGAAAGTTCCAGTTGTATTAAAATATCAGAGAAGCATTAGAGTCTGAGAAATGTAGTTGTTCAGGGCTTTCTGGCTGCCAATAGCAGTAAGTGACTTTTGCTACCTTGTTGTTTCTCCTGGTTTGGGATCCATCCCAGTGTAAGTACTGACGAGAAAGGAGCTTTTTTTTTTTCTTTATGCTGTATAATTTTTACTTTTTTAATGCTCTGAAACTTTACGTTTTGTTATCTTCTGCTTTTTTTTTTTAACTTTATTGTTTTATTTGTAATAAGGGCGAATGAATTGTAGAAAGAAACAAATTTTTTTCAACAACAGTTACAGTAACCTGTAAGTGATTAGAGGGGTTAAGCTGTTTGTAGTGTTGGCTTCCAATTCAGAGATCCATGTGCTACTGTCAAATCAAAGATGTCTTTGCAATTATGAAGGAACCTCCTAGCTTTTTAATTTCATTGCTCGTTGTGACTTAATTTATTTGCTGTAGCCGGTAAGTGTTTCATTGGTCGGTCATTTGTAGTCTGCAACTAGTGTGTGCAAAACAACATCATGGGAAGGTAAAGGTAAGACACCTTTAAAAGTACTGTTGAGAATTTTTTTTTGAAACAGGTGATCTGTGTAAAAGGAAATGCTACAAAGTATAGATCACTGTCAAGTGGACTCTTTGAAAGTGTTTTTGTTTTTTTCTTAAAATCTGCAGTAGTGGTGTTACTCTAGCTGATGGGCTGAGTATAAAGGAAGCAAGGTTTATAGAATCATAGGATGGTTTGGGTTGGAAGGGACCTTCAAGATCATCTAGTTCCAACCCCGCTGCTGTGGTGTACCTACCACTAGCCCAGGTTGCTCAAAGCCCCATCCAGTCTGGCCTTGAACACCTCCAGGGATGGGGCATCCACAACTTCCCTGGGCAACCTGTTCTAGTGTCTTACCACCCTCATAGTGAAAAATTTCTTCTTGATGTCTGGTCTAAATCTGCCTGCTTCCAATTTAAATCCGTTAGCTCTTGTCCTGTCACTGCATGCCCTTGTAAAAAGTCCCTCCCCATCTCTCCTGTAGGCCCCCTTCAGGTACTGGAAGGCTGCTCTAAGGTTTTCCCAGAGCCTTCTCTTCTCCAGGCTGAACAAGCCCAACTCTCTCAGCCTGTCTTCATAGGAGAGGTGCTTCAGCTCTCTGATGAATTTCGTGGCCCTCCTCTGGACCCGCTCCAACAGCTCGACATCCTTCTTGTGTTGGGTGTCCCAGAGCTGAACACAGTACTCCAGGTGGGGTTTCATGAGAGCAGAGTAAAGGGGGAGAATCACTTCCTTCAACCTGCTGGCCCTGCTCCTCTTGAATACTCCTATGCTTGGTGTGTCATTGCTTTAGGAGTCTGATAAATCTTCATGAACGCTGCATCTGTGTGTAAAATTGGGAACCTGTGTTCTGAAATGTTTTGTCATGGCATGATGCTGTCTTGTACTTAGCAGAAGGAGATAAATATCAGTATACAGGTGCGTAACTCGAGAAATAGGAATCTGTTGCAGTGTGCTGAAAATTAACTTGCTTCTGGTTTTATTCCCTTCCTGTTCTAGTAGGAATAGCCGTTTGCTCTGACAGAGCTTGGGCTAACAAGTGAGCAAATATCTTCATGGGCTGTAAGCCAGCAGGTTAGGACCAGTATATTTCATATATCTTGATAAAAAGCTTGACACATGTGCTTTAAGAAGGCTGTGAAGCTTCTGTACTTCCAGTAAAAAAATGGTTACCTCCTTGGAATTTGTAGGGACTAGGACTTGGGAAATGTGCTGAATTGCTGAACAAGCTTACAGAAGTGTTTTTTACAAGCTGAGGTATTTTATAGCACAAATATGCTAATTGGTTAAATGAAGGAAGGGAATGGATTTACCTGTTGTGGGTAAGGTGGTTGTAGTTGCTTGAACTAACTGCAAGCTGCTCTTTTGATGGCAAAGCATGCCATGTCTCCAGAGAAAGGATTGGGGTTGCCAGTGAGGGGTTCCACATAATCTTTGCCCTGAATTTCATGACTACATATACGTATAGTTTACACTACCCCCGTCCCCCTGCCCTGCACCAAGAGATATACTCATTCTTCTCTATTGTACTAGCGCAGCCACCTGACCTCATCATAGCAACAGTTTTGCTGTAAGATGCTGCTGGCAACTACTTGGCTGCTCTGCCGTAAGAAGAGCAGCCAGCGTCCAAGTTCTGATGTCAGATCAGATGTAGGTTAACCTTTGTAACCCATCTCAAATCAGCACGTGCTGTCTTTGGGGAGCAAATCTTGGCCTATTTATAGGAATACTCTGCCTCTATCAGAGAGCTTGCATGCAAACTATGCCATTAATGCCTTTAGTGGTTGTTGCTGAGAAGCTTCCCTGCTGTGAGGCAATGTCTGTGAGAAACTACCCTTGTAGAAAGTAAATCCTCTTTTTGCCTTAAGATTCCGCATGACTGAGTTATTGAATGTGGAAGTATCAGTAAGATGTCTATGGCTGAAATAGTGTCATCGGAAGGAAGAAGTTACAGTTCATGTGTGTTCACTTTCATCTGATGTATGACATGAGTGGCAACTAGCAAGATTTGAGTGAAAGATGTGACCCGTAATCCAGGGTGTCACGTGAGGACTGTAAATGCCTCAAGGCATACTGTAAGCTGACATCAGTTAAAATTTCAGATGCCATACTTGAATGCTAGCACTCAATGTAGTGTAATGGTCTATCCACTAGCAGTTAGCACAGAGGGAAAGTTCAAATGACCAGGTTTTCTCCAAAATCTGAACAGTGGGACAAATCTTTTGAGAGGAAAGTTGGTAAGTGTTTTGTGTTTCTCTAAACTCGCTTTAGGGGTGAGAAATAAGCTTTTATTTCCAAAAGATGATTCTTTTTATATATAATATATAAATATATATTATATGTATATAATTCTCCCCCTATGATAAAGAAGTATCACAAGCAATAGGTTAAGATAGGGTTCTTTTCGTATGAAGTACTCCTCCTTTCTCATGTTATGTCTTTGATCTATTTATCTGGATTATCTCCATTTAGTATTAGGTTAAAATTGTTGACCTGTAGTTGGGTAACAAGATTACCTCCAGAATGCCCACTTTTCACTATATGTAAAATTGAATGATTCAGACTTCACGCTTTTGTAAATGTGTCAGCAGAAGAACACTGGTAGGAAAGATTCATGGGCTTTAGCCGTTGTTACTGCTTCTTTAGATGTTTTCCTGTAAAAATAAGAATCCTAAAACATTCAGGCAAACATTGTGTTCTGTAAACAGTTTAATAATTTTTTCAGTGTTGTTAAATGTAATAGGATGACAAGCAACCACAAACAGAAACGTAAGAAACAAGGCATGGCAAGTTTTGACAAGGAAAAAGCAGTATAGTCACATATCCCTAATGAAGCTTTTGGGTTTTTTTAAGTACTTAAGAGAAAATGTAGTTTATATACATCAGACACAGTTGCTTGTAAGATGGGGGGTTACTTATAATACGAGACAGTATCTAACCTGAAGGGTTGCAAGCGCTTTGGCAGCAAGTCCTTAGAATTTAAAATGAACTTTGAAGAGGGTGTGGATTAGAAGAAAAACAAAGGCAACGTATTTTAATAGGTTTAATTCAGATTATTTTGTGAGTGTTTAGGTAGGATTAGTCACCTGGATATCATGGGGTTTGTAAGAAGCAGTTCTACAGAAAAATATTTTCAGGGTTTTTAAAATTTTGTTACATACCATACAGGCTGGTGCAGTATCATGCTGTTGAGTGGAGTATAGAAAGCAACTGTTTTGGTTGTTAATCAAGTATGGTGTTTGTAAGATACGTGAAAATGTTCTCTTGCTTTGGTCAGTGCTGTAAGGCATTAGCTGGAGTTAGCAGCCAGTTTGGGTACAGCGCTGTTTGAAGGTGTGTGGGTGGGGAGAAGAGAGCAAAAGATATCTAAGTAGAGACCTACAAAACAACACGACCTTTTAGGGAAAGGCTAGTAGAGGTGGGGTGGTTTAGTTTAAAAAGAGGAGGCTGGGAAATTCAAAGCTATGAATATATAATATGTTTAAAAGCTGTGGTCTCCTCTCATATCTATCTATAGTACCTGAAGGGCAGTAATGGTAAGGTATGGTCAAGGAACGTACACCGGACTTCTAAACCTACTTCTGCACCTACCTCTACAAAGTATATTTGGATAAATTTATTTTGCTTGTAGGATTAATGTGCAACCAATACTGTAAGTAAAAACAGTGTTGAGTAGATAAATTACTATGTGATTTATAGCCTAGCACATAAATCCGATATGTGCAAGTGTAATAATACTGCAGCAAACTGAAGAACAGTGTGCTTTCAAGGAAATGTATTTATATTGTGGATCTTTTCTCTTCTCTGAGAATATTGTGAACTGCCCATTTGAAAGCTGTCTTGTAATTTGTCAGTCATAAAACCCTGGTATCTTCTTGCATATTATTGCGTGAGATCAGCTTCCTTTTTTCTGCAGTCCTTCAGTTTGAGAGCAAGAACTGTTTTAGATCCATGGAGAGAAGAAAGATAGGGAGGGAAAGAAATAGAAATGAACCCTTCCTGTATTAGAAGTGCTATGTATGCTTATTTTACAGTTTCAGTTATTTTAGATAAATGAGGAATCACATAATCTTTGTGGGTTAATTAAAAATATTGTCAAATAATAGCTATACTTACAATATTACTATTTGAAGACAAAATGAACAAAACGAAGAGAAGCAGGCTAGAAAAGAGAGCATTTACAGAGATCATTGCCTTTGTAACTGTCATTGGTAAGGTGATATATCAAAACACATAATAAGGTTTTTGGGGAAGTTTTTATCCAGTGTTGATGATAAGCTCAATTACTTTCCTGGTATTAGTTTTGAGGTTAAGAAGACTGAAGTAAAAACATTGATATTTGATGATTAGGAAGTGTTTCTAAAAATAATAAATGGACTTGAGCAATAACGAATACTTTAATGATTATTTTATGAGGAAAAAAAAGATCAGTATTTAACTCCTGGTTGTATTTATGTTGGAGCTGCTTTTCCTTTGTCTGAATTTTAGTATGGTTAATGGAATTTGCTTTTTGCTGCCATGCTTTGTGTTTTGAATTTTTAAATGTTTCCTTTTGTTTTGGCAGAGAACTAGGTGCTATCTGATGGTAGACTTGGCTTTTCTATGCAGCGGAATGCCAAAAGCATCACAGCCTCACTTTGTACCTTGCAATAATAATTCATCACAAACGTGATAATTGGTGTATTTACCTTCATTTTATAAGCTGGAAAAACATAAATTATGTGAATTTAGAAGACGGTAACATAGGTTTGAGTGCAGGACGTAAAAGAGAAACAGTACTAAATTGATTAAAAAATGAAATAAACAAGGTGGTTCTGGAACTACATATTGACAAATGTATGCCTATGAAGATGCATCCCCAAATTTGACAGCCAGATAATAATTTAAAACTCATGCTATTTTATGTTGAATCAAATCTATTTTTATGTCATCGCGTTACTGCTAGTAATACTTAATTACTCGATAGCCTTACTGTCATTCTTCTCTGCATCCTAATTCTAATCCTGCTTTTCTTTTGTGCCTGTCTTGAATGAGAGAATGGTTTCTGTCGGTGAGGAGACTATATCTGGTTAAGTTTTTCAGTGCTGATTTTCCAGTGAGAGCCATCAGAGATGGTGATTTTAGGGATGTTCTATATCACCAAAATGCAGATTACTGTCATTTAGTCAACTAAGTGGTGGTGGGGTCTTAATTTTGGATGACTGATGGTGTTGGTAGACTGGAATGAATTGCTATGTTCCTGTCAGGTATTGAGCAAAACAACCTTTAAAAATACAGTTACATAGAATTTCTAAATATAAATTGAAAAATCTTAAAAGTGGTTATATAACACTTAGAACTTGTAGTTGTGACTGATTTTTGGGGAAAAAGAATTATATCAGTAACACAAAGACTCCGTTGCCTGCATTTATCTATGTGATAGTTTCTTGGAGATGTGTTTCAGTATTGGAGGCATTATTGATTCTCAACCCCTTCCCCAGTCATTAGTTGATGAAAATATGTACTAAGTTCCTGTACAGTAAATTAGCACTTCATTAGTTGTGTTGTATATGCTCAGAGCTGGTCTTGGTTAATTCTTGTCTGGCTTTTTATAGAAAGCTGAGCTCTGTAATCTGCCATGTAATCGGCTTCGTTACACAGAGGCCACATAAATATCAGCTGTTTTCTGTATGCTTTATAAATGTTAGTAAATTAGGACATTAGGTTCTAAAAAAATTGTAATATTTGAAGGCATATGCCTTGAACTTACGCTGAGACAGCAGTACAAACTACACTACTTCATGCTTTCAGAAAGATGGAAATTAAATGTTAATTAAATTATTTGCTAAAGGATTACCAAATCCGTTTATAGAAGCTAAATAGCTTTTGCACCAAAGTGTGAAAGAAAACTAACAAAACACTGACCTGAAGGGCCGACAACAAAATCTGTGAAACTGTGCCGTATTTGCGGTTGAATTTAAAAGTAAATATATATATATTTATATAAACCCAACATGGAAATATGAGTAAAATGCATTAACTGAAGCCAGCATAACTTTAGGTTATTTAAAACTAAGCCTACGTGTTTGAATATTAAAATGTAATGTTCAGGTACGGTTGCAAATTGGACTGAGTTCTTGGAATAACAGAAAGGTTGATTGGAAGACATCCCTGAAAGTCATCTTTTAATTAAAACTTTTCCTCCAAGAAGGGCTCTAGATAAGGTGAGTTGTAGCTTTGCCAAGTTGTGTGTTGAAGAAGTCTAAGGATGGAGGTTCTGGAGCCACTCTGGAGACGCTGTTTCTGTGGTGCACTGTGTGGTGGAAGTCTGCATTAAAAATGAAACAACTCATAATTTTCAGCTTTTATAATAGAAATTTGTGTACAGCAGTACTGTTGCTTAGTAATTCTGATTTGGTTTATATTGTTTTAAAATGTGTTGTGAGTTAGTGTCCAGAAAATAACTACAATGACTGTAGTTCTTTTGTGACTCATGACTAAATTAGAGCTTGGGACTGTGCATGTTACATTATGGTTATTTTCTTCTCCTTATGCAGTACTTTGCATTTGTTAATGTTGAAATTCACCTGACATCTTATCCTGTGGTCACAGAGGACAGCGAGCTTTAGATTTTGGTGTCTTCCCGGATTATGTATAATCATCACCAACTGCCACCTTGCTATCCAGTCCTGTGTCTTAATATTTGCGGTATGCGGTGTGGACCAATGGAATATATTATCCACTGTTACCTAATCCTCCAGAAAGAGGACCCTTGTATTCATACACTTCCTTTCCTGTATTTTAGTAGATGAGAAAGAATTCTTCTTTCTTGGGCCATAACATTTCAGTTTCTTAAGAACCTTTGGTGAAGGATCTTACCAAAGCTATTTCAACAACAGTCTTTCCACCCCCTCCTCCCTGCTCCCTTGCCCCTCCTCTCATTTTCTTTATCTTTCAGAGGAGTCTAGTAGCTGTGGTTAGGACATCCTCTATCTGCTAGAAGTATCATCTTCACCTGAATGCTTACAGGGTTCTCACAAGCCTGCAAATTCTGGTCTCTGTTGTAGCCTATCTGAGTTTGCTCATTCGGGTCTATATAACTCTTAGGATGTCATACGATTAGTCCTTTTAAAAATATGGTGTGATGTTTTATGTTTTCTATTCTTTTGGTAGAGGTGTTGATTTAAAGCTTGTCAGGAGTTTTGTATTTTTGCTGTTGTAGAGCTCTTGGGTGAGTACCCCGGTGGGTTTTTGTTGTTGTTGCTGTGTTTATTCTAAGACCTTTATGTTGTAGTATCCGTTTGAGAAACTTGTTTATATATGTATTTCAATAATAACTTGAGTTTGGAAACTATCCAAATCTATGTTCTAGAGATTTAGTTTTGAAATCTAAAAAAGCTTACATATTGTAGCTTTTTCTTTCTTTATCAGTCCTTTTGCATCTCAGTCATTTATCAGCCTTCATCTGTCAGGTTTCTTGCATCTGCTTTGAAATGTCTTTATTACTAGCTTTGAAAGCATTAATTTTTGAGTTTTAAATATAAAATTCACTACCCCTTTACCATTTTGCCTAAGCCATCAGTAATAATGGTCTTGAAAGAAAACTCTCTGGGAAGTCACAAAACCATGAAATAATAACTCCTCACAGCTTGAAACTATTTTTTGTGGTGTCTTAAGTATCACAATTTTCCCTGAGCTTTTAGCTGTTTTCTTGAAGTTGATAGCAACTAATTTTTTCTGATCTTCGCAATAAAAATATAGTAATCTGTCACCAAAGCAGAATAGAGTTCTCAGTTTGACTCAGACACTCCTAGTCTTATTTCACAACCATGTATGTAAGTAATTTATGTGTCTGCACATTTCAGTGTGATTGATGATTACCTCTGGATATGGAAGTTGGTTGGTTACTTCCAGTAGAGAAAGTTATGCTGTGTGTCTCTTGTGTTCATAGAGGACTAAAGAAGTGGAAATATAGTCATGGGTGAGATGGGAAAGTTCCTGCTAGACTGATGCTAAGCAACTGGTGATTGCAGCCTCTTCTTTGGGGGAAAATTCATTCTCTGTCATTCTTCCAAGCCACTTTATTCCCTACTTCTTACCAAGTGCTTCAGATTTTAAGATCTTTAATATGAAAAAATTATTATTTATTATTTTATGAGATAATTTTTGGATGTAATCTAGTTGTCAACTTCTGCAGTTGTTTTGCAACAGTAACTTTTGCAATTGCTTTAAAGCTGGAAATAAAAAAATAAAATGCCTGTTTACTTTTATTTATATAAGCCTTGAGGCAAATACTGACAGTGCTGTTAATGCAATTTAAAAGTGTATCACAAATAATACCCTAAGAGTGCAGCTGTACAATTTGTTAAAACCTACCACATGTAGATCTGACAACTTAATTTGTGTCTTTTATCATGTCCTTCAGTGATTTCTTACCTTGTTCACAGATGCCAATGAAAAGAGATGAGCATTACAGTATTCAGTGAAGGCCATCTAATTTGAGCCTTTTGAAAGCATAAGGAAATAAATTCAACAGCTACAATAATCCTTTCAGAGAGTACCCTGCTTAGTAGTTTCTTGTCTGTTCAAGTGAGGCTTTTCTGCATGCATTTCTCTCTTTTACCGGTTGCTTGCTTGGAGAAGAACAGTGGGTGTCCTGAAACCAGCCTCTTGTGCAACTGTGTGATGAGATATTCTCTAATTTCTAGGATTTCTGAGTTGAGTTCAGGGCTTCACAAGTGATTATTTTATGTTCTTCTGTTGGGAACTGAGATTATAAAGGAAGGTTGATTCTGGTTTTTAGTTTTGCTTACATAGTGTAGATAAAGCATTTCATGAATGAAATATATTACATTTGGGAAAGAGCAAACATAGAGGCTGAAGTTTTTGATGATTGTATGAGTATGATTAGAGATGGGTAATGTGGCTGAAAAAGTTTTATGCTTAGTTGAAGCACAAAGTTATTTGTAATTTTTCTGTTGTGAAATGCTTGTGAAAGACATGCTACCTATCTCTTAATGTAGTTTTAAACCTGTTTGTGTTCCTTAAAAAACCCCCAAAATTAAAATCCCAGTAGTAGGAATTTTATAGAAGAAAATAGACTTGCAAAGAGCATACTTCACACCACATATAGGCTGTCCCCATCTGTAGAAAGACAAAGTGGTAGAGAAGACTACCAGAGAGTAAACAGAGAGCTTTTCCTGGGACTCGGGGAAAAAAGAGAGTCTACAATCTCTGTAAGAAGGGTCAGGCAACCCAAAAAGAGTACAAGGATCTTGTCAGATCATGCAGAGTTAAAATTAGGAAGGCAGAAGCCCAACTGGAACTCAACCTGGCTGCAGTGGTAAAAGATAAAAAATGTTTTTACAAATACATCAATGACAAAAGGAGAACTTTGGAGAATCTCCATCCCTTGTTGGATGCAGGAGGGAACCTTATCACCAAGGACCAGGAAAGGGCTGAGGTGCTTAATGCCTTCTTTGCCTCAGTCTTCAATAGTCAGACTAGTTATCCTCAGGATATCCAACTCCCTGAGCTGTCAGGCAGGGCCAAAGACCAGGACAGCCTTCCCACAATCCAGGAGGAAGCAGTTAATGACCTGCTATGCCACCTGGGCACACACAAGTCCATGGGACCAGATGGGATCCACCCGAGAGTACTGAGGGAGCTGGCAGGGGAGCTTGCCAAGCCCCTGTCCATTTATCAACAGTCCTGGCTAACAGGGGAGGTCCCAGAAGACTGGAAACTTGCCAGTGTGACACCCATCTACAAGAAGGGCCGTAAGGAGGACCCAGGGAACTACAGGCCTGTCACCCTGACCTCTGTACCAGGGAAGATTATGGAATGGCTCATCTTGAGTGTGCTCACACGGCATGTACAGGACACCCAGGGGATCAAGCCCAGCCAGCATGGGTTCATGAAAGGAGGGTCATGCTTGACCAACCTGACCTCCTTCTATGACCAGGTGATCTACCTAGTGGACGAGGGAAAGGCCGTGGATGTCATCTACTTGGACTTTAGCAAGGCCTTCAACACTGTGTCCCACAGCATTCTCCTAGAAAAGTTAGTGGCTTATGGCTTAGACAGGAACACTCTTTGCTGGATAAAAAACTGTCTGGATGGCCGAGCCCAGAGAGTCGTGGTGAACAGAGTTAAATCTGGGTGGTGGCCAGTCACCAGTGGTGTTCCCCAGGGATCGGTTTTGGGGCCTGTCCTGTTTAACATCTTTATCAATGACCTAGATGAGGGGATTGAGTGCTCCCTCAGTAAGTTTGCAGATGATACCAAATTGAGCTAGTGTGTTGATCTCCTTGAGGGCAGGGAGTCTTTGCAGAGGGATCTGGACAGGCTGGATCAATGGGCTGAGGCCAGTTGTATGAAGTTCAATAAAGCCAAGTGCCGGGTTCTGCCCTTTGGTCACAACAACCCCCTGCAACGCTACAGGCTTGGGGAAGAGTGGATTGAAAGCTGCCCAGCAGAGAGGGACTTAGGGGTGCTGGTCGACAGCCGGCTGAACATGAGCCAGCAGTGTGCCCAGGTGGCCAAGAAGGCCAACGGCATCCTGGCCTGTATCAGAAATAGTGTGGCCAGCAGGACTAGGGAAGTGATTGTGCCCCTGCACTCGGCACTGGTGAGACCGCACCTTGAATCCTGTGTTCAGTTTTGGGCCCCTCACCACAAGAAGGACATTGAGGTGCTGGAGCAGGTCCAGAGAAGGGCAATGAAGCTGGTGAAGGGTCTGGAGCACAGGTCTTATGAGAAGCAGCTGAGGGAGTTGGGGTTGTTTAGCCTAGAGAAGAGGAGGCTGAGAGGAGACCTTATCACTCTCTGCAACGATCTCAAAGGAGGTTGTAGTGAGGTGGGTCCTGGCCTCTTCTCTCAAGTAACAAGTGATAAGACAAGAGGAAATGGCCTCAAGTTGCAGCAGGGGAGGTTTAGGCTAGATATTAGAAAAAATTTCTTCACTGAAAGAGTGATCAGGCATTGGAACAGGCTGCCCAGGGAGCTGGTGGAGTCACCATACCTGGAGGTGTTCAAGAAACATGTAGGCATGGTGCTTAGGGACATGGTTTAGTGAGTTAGGTGGTGTGGGTTGACGGTTGGACTTGATGATCCTTGAGGTCTTTTCCAACCTTAATGATTCTATGATATCACACTGTGGGAGGTAGTGCTATGAACACCTCACTGATGCAGGTGTTAAAATGTGTAATCTCTGTTTAAGAACTTGATAGAGAGTATGCTGAAAATTTGCTTTTGATACTTAATTTTTGGAAAGGGGTAATTTCAGTGAGGCTGGAGGGCAAAAAAATGCTGATACTTATACCAGTAATTTAAAAGAGAAGAGTGGTGTGTAGGCCTGGGGAGTTCTGATAGAGAATGATGGACTCTCAGGCTAACCTTATCATAGACCAATACTTCTGTTTGCAAGTCAAATGTGTTGTTAGAATAATTGTAAAACTACAATTACAAGAATAATTGTAAAACTGTCAGCGGTTGCTCAAATTTTTGTATGGAAACAGTCCTTGTCTTTTGGAAATGGATGAGAAGCTGGGTTAGTAAAGGTGACTAAAAGAGCATGACATAAATACAGTCTTTGAAACACTTCAGGTATTGCAAGGAGTGCTGGGGTGCCCTCTGCCTTTGATGGCCCCTGGCAGAAGCCTCCTTACCACCAGGTCCTGTCTTAGGCCCTAATGACTCCAGGTGTGAGGCAGCTCTCCTCTCCAATTTTGTTCTAGAAGAGGGGAAAACCTCTGCTTGTTAGGGAAAGCAGTTGTGTCCAGACCCTTTGCCTCTCCAGCGTGGATAGGAGAGGAAAGAACTGGCTCTGCAGCAAGATCCCAGAGCTGGGTGGGCAGCACGAGGTTCCTGAAGGAGCAGCAGAGTGGGTGCTTGCCTTTGGTCTCACTGTCAGACGCTGGAGTGGTACTGCTTATGCGAGGAAACAAGTTTTGTAGTGTTTGGTATCACATACGCTTAGGATTGTAATGCTCCTAAATTATTGATCTTTAACCCATTCCTACTGAAAGCTTCAGGTAGAAGTGACCTAGGAAGAAGCTAATGCACTGTGCTTTGTTTTTTGTTTTTTTTTTTTCCTTTTCCTTGGCTCTGAGCATTTGCTGTGATTTCCTCAGGTCATGATTTCACTGACAAAATAGATTTTACTTCTAGATAAGTAACTTGTGTTTGCTTCCCCACATTTAGAAAAAAAAGGGAGGACAGGAATGCCAGACATTCTGCTTTTACTATGTAATGTTAGAAAAAAACCACCTTTTTTTTTTGTATGTTTTGTTCTAAAAATACATTGGCTTTCTTAGCTGGTATTTTTGTTCATGTGTCATAGGCATCTGAGAGAGGTTTAGGCCTTAGATTTTGTCAGCTAAGTGTGTGAGAAGTTCATCTTGGGAATGCTTATTTTCTGACTTTGTTTCTGGGGCTCCAGCTTGACCTGGGTTGGAGACTGCACTTAAGGAAGTCATGTGTTCCCAGAAGTAAGAAGTTAGGTAGCTGGGGTGGAAGTTTAACTGCCCAGGCAACTGAGGTGTTGTAGTGGCTGTGCAGCAGTTTCAGGAGTGTCAGTAATATTTTAAAGATAGATAAACAGACACCAAGGTACTTAAGGTGCTTACCTGGTTGAAACCGAATTCTTTAATTTTCAGTGTGCTTTCTGGATGGTGCAAATAGGTTTTTGCTATCGTAATTCCACTTAAAACTTAGTGAGTTCTTAATGACATATGACGTATGTTCTGTTATTTTTAACAATTTGGTTTTGCATTTTTAGGGGGTGAAATAGGAAAACGGTTCAGATTAAGTTCCTGTAAGGCAATTATAAACCTGATTTGACCGTACTAGAAAGAATGGCTGTGGAAGGTTCACTGTCAAAATCTGAGGCTGCATGAAGGCATCTTCTAAGTCAAGTTTTATTTGATACTGTCATTCAACACCTGGGTGATGGTGCATGAAGTACTTGTTAGGAATGCAAAGCCGTGAGTGCTCAGGGTCAGAGTTCAAACTCATGTTAACATATTGGAGAAGTGATAGGAGAGTACAAATACAGTTGGATAGCAATAATCATTGGTGTAAGTACAAGGTATACAGGAAGGTAAACCAGATGTGCAAGATAAAGGGCAAGATGTACGAGATGTAGGAAGTAAGTTTTTAAATGTGATTGCAAAAAGGAAGGGCATGGTCTCTTCTCTATAGATGCGGAAAAAATGAGGCAACAGAAGGCAGTGCAGCGAGGTTAGGTGTTAGGGAAAAACTTCAGTTTTCTGGGTGTCAGGATATTAATAGTAAAATTGCCAAGAATGCCACTGAATCTACATTGTCATTCCTTACAAACATTTGCCTTCTGTATAAAGGAACAATTTGCCCTAGTTTTAGCAGGACTTTTGAATAATTCTAAAATCTTCTCTATTCTTTTTCACCCTCAAGTTCCATTTTATTTTGTCTGGTAATTTGTATAATACTACATTATTCTTTAACTAAAAATCTTGGAAGCTGAAGGGAAGAACGTTGTCAGTTGCCTTCCCAGTATTGTTATGCAGGTTGTAGGGTATAAAGAAACCTTTAAAATCTGATTTTCATATTTAACATAATGATGTTTTAAAATGTCTTGTTTTGGGGTTTTTTTTTTAAATGGCTTTAATGATAGCCCCTCAGTAAAATTTGTAGCATTACAGTGTAATTCCTTTACACAACTGAAATTCAGCAGAACGTTTTGAAACCCTATGTAGAGAACTCCCAAGTTTTTAGAATAGCTAATACGGGAGATATGGTTCTTCTGTTATGGAACAATACTGGCACCCAGTGGTGGTATCGTACTAGTGCGTTATTTGAAGTTGCACTTTGCTTTATTAATAAAATTGTTCTCTCTTCTTTTATGGTATTACCAAGTATGAGAAATTTGAAAGTTCTTTGTAAATTTTTTTTCATTTAAAACCTTATCTTTTTAATGGTATGATTGTATAAATCTGCTTACTTAATGAAGTAACATACATATTTCACATTTACACATTGAGAACAGCTGTGTAAAATTTACTATAAAACTTCAACATGTTCATGTGTCTGGCAGTGAATTGAAGTACTGTTAGCACAGTTTGTGTTTTCTGCTAATGCCACAGTGATTCTGTGAAGAGTTGAGAATCTGAAATAGGTAAATTTATAGAGCATGTTTATTAATTTCCTTTTTTTCCTTTAATGAAAGCTGCCTAATAAAATGTTAATTGTAGAGATGATAGGAGAAAATTACAGAGGAGTTCTAGAGAAATGCAATATGGGATAGGAAAAGGATTGAAGATTTGTGTTTGTACATGAACTGTTAATTACAAATAGAAAACATACTTTTCAAGAAAACTACTTATGAAAAATAAATATTATTAGGTAAGTTGTTTACCTGGTGGATTTAATTCTAGAATAAAGCTCTTATTTTCAATATTTTGATGAGAGTGTGTGTGTGTGTACGCACATGCATGTTTGTCTGTAGATGAAATATTTGATCCAGTGGTATAGAGCAGATAACCTAAAATACGTCTTCCTTTGATACCGCCAATTTCTTCAGTGTTTCAGACATAGGTGGTAATAGTGTAGCAGTAACAGAAATCTGTCTGTTTAGGCCATGTCAAGTGTAATCTGTTCTTGATGAAGTACAGGAGAAGATTAAATGAGATAAGTAGAGGCACAGTTGAGATTGATACTACAGCGTTATAGCCCTTAGCAATAGGAAGTAACAACAAGGAGAATGTGCACACCTGTAACATGCAAAAATGTGTTGTTATGTTGGTATCATACTTGATGTGAAGGCGCAGTGGGAAAACAGCTCTGCCTGTCACTGATGTAATGTGTTTTTCTGTGTATTACAAAGAAGAATAGCTGAAATGTTTTTCATAGAAGCTTATAGAGAAAATTTTGACAGGAAAATTGCAGATTTGGATTTTTATGTGAATGTTTCACATAGAACATGTGGATTCATTACTAATGGCTTTGTTTTAATGTTTCATTTGAAGGTAGGGTAAGAATCTAGGTACTTTCTAGGAGATGTTCTGACAAAAGCTGTTGCTAAGAGTGTTGTACTGCTGCCTGTCTCAGATGAATGGACCTGGGAAAGGGGGAGGAATAGGGGCCACATATCCCTCGGGTTTCAGCAAGAATCATGAGGAAGAATTGCAGTAGAAGCATATATTTTCCTCTCTCTTCTGGTCTGCTTCCCAAGAGAATAATCCGCAAATAACCATCTCAACTACTTGCAGCAGCTTTGTGCCTCTTTGGTTATAAACTGATTTAATTTATTTTCATTAATTTGTATTAATGTTCCAAGGCCGCAGAATCCCTGTGTGACTCATGTAGCATTGCCTGCTGTAATTCCTTTAAAATCGATTGAATTATCAGTGTTACATCAATTTATAACTTTTGAGATTGCTTTAAAACATCTTGTGCAGGAAACAAGTCTAGTGAGTACTTTTTTTCTTGGAAACCAAAGGTGATTACAATGTACATTTTTTTCTAGTTACCAATCCTCATAAAGAAAATTTCAGTGTGTTTTGTGTGTGTGTGTTGGATTTTTTTTTTTGTGTTGGTTTTAATTTTTAAAAATTTTTAAAATTTTCTCAAAAATAAACACCTCTCTTCAGGATGCTTAATTTTTGTCTTGATCCACCAAAATATTAAGCTGCACGTTTGAACATAGTTGCTTCCTTTTTTCGGGCTCATCTTCAGGCTCCAGGGTGGTATTATTTGCATTATATGTTAAGGAAATAATTTGTCTCATTGCTGTCAGTGTAAGATGTCAGTGATCAGCTACTGGCTAGCTTTTGTCTTCTTAGAGAGCTCTGTGGAGCTTGGCTGCTTCTAACTCTGTGCTTCTCACCTATTTGTTTAATCATTTATTTGTTTGCTCCTTCACCTTAAACAGAAGTGCATAATTCTGAAATGTTTGTTTATGGAAAGGACAAAAGGAAATTTGTTGAATGTGTCAGCAGCATTTTTGTGCCTGGATATTCCCTGTGCCCCCTTGCCCTTTAATGAAAAGGAGAGACAGCTTGGAGCGGAGGTATGGAGAGCAAGAATGCATGAAGTGCACTGCTTGTATGGCACTGCCAGGTACCTCTTGGGGTTTGGGAGCTCGTGAGCTGCTTCCAGCAGTGTGGTCTGGTTCATCAGTGGTTTAGGATTGCTTCCTACCCCTTGACAATGGGAAATGTGTTGGATTAATGTAAAAGGATCACATTAGTTCATCTTTCATTATCTAAGGTTGTCATAGGTCATGGTATTTTGCAAAATGGGCAGAACGGCTAAGAACTTTCTGTAAGGTTGTCAAGACAAGCTAAACATGTTTTTGGAGTAGTCATTGCTGTATAAAGTACTCTGTGTAAGAGAGTTATTAGAGCAAAATAGAAGAGACTGACTTGATACACACTAGTTCCAAGCTTCTGTTAAAGAAGGAGAAATCTGTGTTTTGGGTCCTTCTGGTACAGAGTGTTTCCTGGTGGCAGCTTGTTCCCCGACTAGTTCCTTGACCGTTTCTGGTTAAATCTACGTTTTTATGTCCTGTTACACAGAAGCAACACCTGCATGTTAGTGGAAAGCTCTGCTAATTTTGGGTTTTTTTTCCCCTCTGTTGAAGTTCTTCAGTTTTGCTGAAGTAGTTGTTGATATGTTCTTTCTTCTTGAAAGTAATTTTGATCCTGAGAATTGCTCTTATGGATTTAAGTAATTTATGCTTTCCTGTAATATCTATAAAAACCAAACCAACCAATCCCAAACTATCACATACCCCCCATTTTGATGTTAACAGATCTTGGTTTTTTGAACTTATTTTAATAACCATGTTAATCAGTCTTTTGCTGAAAAGCTTTAGTGTTTGCTTAAATCAAGCTAACAGATGTCCCCAGTGGCATTTGATGATAGGTGCCTTTGTGACGTTGGCAGAGGTTTCTGTCAGGTGGGCAATGTCTCTAAGTGCTGCTGCTTAAATTGGCACACGTCAAAAATGAGTAGTCTTTTCCAGCAGGTTTCTCTATCCTTCTGTCTCAAAAAAACTCAAAAGTAATGAGACAAACTAAACTGAAAATTTGTATATAAAAAAAGTTATAAACTGAAAGTTTTGACTAAAGCAGAGTACTGTAAGAGAACTGCAGCCCTGCTAGCTTCAGTAGAATTCAAGAATCACTTCGTTTCCAGTAGGAGCAGAAGAGGAGGAATCTTTTCACGACTTGCCCAACAGTCTACATCTCAGTTTATGGATTTTGTACACCCCCCAGCCCCTGGTATTGGTATTATGTTCCATTTTATGCTGAAGGAAACAGAAGGTACACTTGTGGAGTTTATGATATTGGACTTCTTAAGAAGTCTGTTGGTGTAATTAAACCACAGCTGAAGCCTCAAGATAGGATAGTGCCTGTAGGACATGTCTGTTCTGGTTTTCTCTGGCGCAGAGTGGGAGTGCTGTTCTACTTTACCTTCTGACTCTAGCTAATGAGATCCATCTGCTAATTTGCTGTAGGTACCTGAATCTTCACAGGTCGTAGTACTTGAGCTCAGAGTTGCTCAGCTGGTAAATCCTGCATTCCCATGTAAGCCGCCACATCTTGCCACCTTATTCTTCTCAAGTGTCTGCGTTTTATATAAAAAATAGGATTGTTTCTTTTTATATTTTTATATATACATTTTTTTTCCCATTCGGGGCATCTGGGTTTTGGGTTGTTTGGAGACTTGGTTTTGTGTGTGTGTTATTTTTGTTGTTGTTGGTGGTGTTTTTTTTTTTGTTTGTTTGTTTTTGTGGTGGTGGTCTGTTCCCTTAGAACAGTTAGATCCCAGCAAATGTCTGGGTTAGAGCACAACTGGGATCATTACTTAGTCTGGGAACACTGGCAGGGCTGGAGAAGGTGATGTTAGTGTTACCTGGGCTAGAACAAAAAGGGCCTATCAAATGTACTTTCCTTGAAATGTTTTCCCTTGTCTTTGTTACACGGTGGATGTAATTTTCTTTGAAAATAAGTGTTTCTTGAAGTACTCAGGAATATTTATTTTTAATGTTTCTTAATATGTGTTAAACTTTCTGTCTTAAATCATTCTTTTATTCTTTTGAGAATGGTGATTTCTTGAGATGTAGTTATTTAAATGTTATTTGGGCAAGTACTGTATTTCAGACCGAGTATCTAGCAAATATCAATTATTTAGTGATTGCTGTGATGTATTCAAATAAAATTAAGATCTCTCCAGAGAAGGCAGGTTGCCAGCTACATAAAAATAAAAACTGGGGCTTTGAATAGGAAGTACCAAGCAAAATGAATAGCAAATGTCACAATTTCTGACCACTCAAGTTAAAACTTCTTTTTTCCAAGTGTTTTTGGGGTTAGAATAGGTCAGCCCTTTCAAATGGATGAGCTGAATCAATTTAAAACTTACTTAACTTTTAGATTAACAAATTTATTGTATGCTCACAGAGTTTTTGCAGAATGATACTGACCCTGGACTACCACCATGAGGGTCATAAATGCCATTTTCAAATGTGGTTGTGGAGGAGATTTTCTGTTCTTATTTAAACTTTTTCACCATATTTGACTATTGATACACTGTAACGCGCTTCCATTTTAGTTAGTTTCTTTGTATCTCAGGCAAGCAAGTACGCATTTTATACTATAGCAGTGTTAACTACCCCAGCCCTTGAGGGCTTAATCTTAGAGTCTTGCTCTTTAGAAACAGATGTCGTTGGTTTGTATGTGGGATGGGTTTTTTAATTTGTTTTGTTTTGTTTGTTGAGTGAAAGTGTGCCACTTAAATCAAGTAACGTCCAAATGGCTGATTTTGAAACCAGGTTCCTATAATTTGTGGGGGAGTAGGCATGAGGAGCCTAGTGTTACCCTGTTTGACATAATCGGGATGATGCTGTTGTTACTTTGCAAGTAAAGCTTTTTTTTGTTTGTTTAGAAATTATGGAGGAAGAAATCTCTTAGTCTCATCTCAGTGTAAGGAAACTGATTATATTAAGTCATTTTCCAGCTATTTTTAAATCTATGCTTTACCAGCACAAAAGTTACAAACTAAATACAGTAATCTTATATACAGAAAAAATGTTTGCCTAGTAGATACGTCATGTGATGGTCTAATTCTTTTTTTTTTCAACAGGTATCTTTCAGATGAAGGAATTGAAGCTTGCATAAGTTCATCTGAAAAAGTTAACACAAATGACATTATCCTAGTTGCTCTTAATGTAAGTTATGATTGTGAAAACTTTTTTTTTGACAAATCATGCTAAAAATGCTATATCTAATGGCTTCAGTGTAGGTTTGTGTGGCTAATTAGGTGTACCATTGTCTGTGTGACTTACGTAAAGGACGGAGTACTTACCTGTCCTTGTGTGTGTGAATTTTAAATTTTATTCAGAAATAACACCTATTCCAAACTTTGGAAGCTGGAGGAGAGAAATGAACATAATTTGTAGTAGGAAAATATTTTTATATTTGTGAAATGTAAATCTAAAGTCAAAGTACAAGCAGTTATAAAATAAGAAGTGCTGTGTACTGACATGGGTATGAAAGTATGGTATAAAATATTAGTTTGTTAGTATGAATAAAACGTCCTCAGTTTGACTTCTGGACGTGATACTCCTTAAAGCACGTTCAAACTAGTGGTGAATTGTCCTGTGATGTGTACGTAATTATGTAACTACAAACAGTTTTTTTGATTTACTGTAGAAATCTGGATTAGTAGTCATTATTCCTGCCAATAAATTAATAAAAAAAGGTACAAGACAGAGAAACAACTTGGAAGCAATAAACCTTAATACTTTTAAGGACTCAAGAAAAGTGTGCATGTGAATTCCTGTTTTTTAGAATTGTAATAAACACATTGTTCATAAACATTAGTATATTTGCTCCCTTTCAGTAACAATGAAAAGAGGGCAACTACTTAATCCATGTATTTGTTAGCTATTTTTAATTTATTCTATCAAAATAATGAGAGTTTTGAGAATTTTACATTTTCTTTGTTAAAAAGTGCTCAGTCATCCGTACTCAGAGGTTTTCAGGCTTGTATATGGATTTATGTAAACTTTGTCCTTTGTGAGTAAGCTATATGTAGTTCCAGTGGGAAAAACCATGTAGCAGAGCACTTAAGAGAAAAGTATTTTCTTAATAAAATTGTTAATAAGAGCTGTTAGGGATTATTATCCATCTTCAAGATTCAACCACTGTTAGTTTAGGATGATACTCTGAAAATGGTATCCCCTCTGCTCCTTTCATTTATTCTTTGAAGAATGTATTTGATCACTCATATGTATGCATGCATGAATTCAAGTAATGAATTCAAAAATAACTAAATCGAAGTTATAATGCAAAAATGCAAAGAATGTAATGCAAAACATGCAGAGAATAAGCATTTGGTTTCTGGACTGTAGTAGCATGCCTATATATATATCTGAGAATCTATTACTGCTTTATAAAAAACCCAAATAAAGTACTTCCAAGTTGCTGGGTGTGACCTTGCATTTGATTATATGTTGGAACAAGTACTGACATGATCATTTGTGCATGTATGTGTTGTATTTCCACTTTGATAGATAATAAAAATGAAATAAGCCAGAAATGTTTTGCAAGTATTCCAAAGCTGGTTTTAATTCCTTATCAATATTTTTGTTATTAAGTTGGTTGTTTTGATGCCCAGAAGATTAAGTTGCCTGTTGAACAGTGTGGCTTGAATGTCAGGATAGCAGTGAATTTAGATTCCACTTTGTAAATATTCACAAATTCTTCCCTTGATTGTTAGATTGTTGTTTTGTATAAGGTCTTGCAAGGAGTTTGTAAAAGATGTGTCCCCTTCCTGCTGCTGTGATTGCAAAGCACCTTGCTGGAAACTAATCAATTATATGGATATGGAACATGTGGGAACAGTTTATAGGTGCCTGTGTGCTATTCAGAGATAAATAACTGACGGGTGACAGATCAGTTCACTCAGGTGGGCTCAGATTGAAAACTGAATGTGTGTTCTTATCACTATCTATGGCTATGGCTATCTTGTGCATAAAGTGGGTTGAGCATTTATCCGCTCTATAGATACTCAGAGTAAATACACTAAGAGAGCATCCCTACAATTAGTTATTTGTACAGTACCAATGTTTCTTACTGAAAAACAGAATAAACCAGTTGTTTACAATGTTTTAGATACTAAAATACAGTGCTGCTCAGTTCTAGATTAGGATACTGGAACAATAGTCTATTGGCATGTATTGATGGCAAGTTAGTGTACAAGTTATAGTAGTAATTACATTTAGCACTTCTTTCAGAAGCATTTATGTTCATAATAAATAACGAGGGTTTTCAGCTTCAGTACAATAATCTGTACCAGCATGTTCTATTTAAAGAACAGGCTTATTTCAAGCAATGGAGTGCAGAAAACGTAGGTGGTTTAGGCTGTACTACTGTGCTTTGTTTTGTTGTTTTGTTTTTTTTTTTTTTATTAACACATGGAAATGCACTAAAAACCTGATGTGTAAAATTTAATTAGTTATTATTCCATTTCTTATTTTCACATGCTGCACCTCTTAGCCATCCAGTACATCCTTTTCTCACACATCACCCTGACTGATACGGTTGGCCAAACAGTGTTAGGTGAGGAAAGTACTTTGTGGAGATTTTTTCCTTTGATTATATAAATCTAGTTTAATGTTGTCAGTGGCCATGTTGCACTGTTGCTGAATAATATCGTGCAGCTGTCTACTTCACTTGCAAAAGAAGTAATCATTTATGTTAAAAAGCATTTAATGGAAATCCGATGTAAGCTTTTACTCCAGATTTAATTGCAAAAATCATCCCAACCTTTTCTAAGGGAGTAGTGCATGTAAAACCACGCAAATTAAAAATTCTTTTGTGCTGATTTTGGCTGGGATAAAGTTAGTTTTCTTCATACTAGTTGGTACCGGACTATGTTTTGGATTTGTGCTGAAAACAATGTTGATAATACAGAGATGTTACAGTTATTGCTGAGCAATGTTTATACAGTCAAACCTTGTCTGCTTCTCACACCACCCCACCAGCGAGTAGGCTGGGGTTGGGAGGGGGCACAGCTGGGATAGCTGATCCCACCTGACCAAAGGGATATTCCATACCATATGATGTCATGCTCAGCGTATAAGCCTGGGCGAGGGAGGAATACAGGGACATTTGTAGTGATGGTGTTTGTCTTCTCACGTCACTGTTGGCATGTGATGGAGCTGTGCTTTCCTGGAGATGGCAGCACCTGCCTGCCCATGGGTAGTGAATTAATTTCTTATTTTGATTTGCTTGTGTGCCATAGCTTTTGCTTTACCTGTTAAAATCTTTTTATTTCAGCCCACAAGTTTTCTCATTGTTACTCTTGCAATTCTCTCCCTGGTCCCATCCGGGGCAGTGGGGAGTGAGCAAGCAGCTGTGTGGTGACAATTGACAACTGTGGGTAAACCACAAGAGCTTTTTTCGAAGTGCCGCATGGAGAGTGAAGAAATAAGTTTACCTCTATTAAACCTCAGAGTTATGTCTAATATTTAAACATTGTTTGGTCATTTTTCTTTCATCTATCAAAAGCAGTTTAATAATCTTTGAAAATGTGCTTAAACCAAGAATGTAATTTAAAAAGCATAAGGATTTCTTTTGTAGCTCTTTTAGTTGTTGAATTTTTTTCATCATATGCAGATAGAGGGATTTTTTTTTATAGTCTATAAATAGTTGGCATTATGGAAGAAATACCCCTCTTTTTCCTGTTTTTATGATGATTTTTCTTTTGTAACAGGGTATTATAGGTTAATATTTTCTTGTCTTTTGTATTAATTTCAGACAGATTTGAGAACGATTGGCAAGAAATTCCTTCCCAGTGACATCAATGGTGGAAAAGTGGAAAAGGTAGACAAAATTTTTACTTCACTTTTCCTGTGTTCTGAAATTTCTTTGTGATGACAGCCTTCTATGCTGCATTAGTCTGGTTTTGTCATTATTCCACACACAAAATAACCGAATGTTTGAGTATGTTATAGGATAAATATATGAACACACAGCCACTAGGCTTGAAAAGGAAAGGACTCTCTTTTATTTCTCAACTTTGAAATGCTTAAATAAATGTGAACAATCCTAGCAACCTAATTTATCACTCAAAAGTCATTTAACGTGTTTGATCTTGACATGGTATTAGAAGGTCATTTTTTTACACGTCCTTTATTCTTACAAGGGCAACAAAGCAGGTTAGGAGTAAAGCGAAACAGCTGTATGATGGATTGATGGGCCAAGGCCGATTGTATGAGGTTCAACAAGGCCAAGTGCCGGGTCCTGCACTTGGGTCGCAACAACCCCCTGCAACACTACAGGCTTGGGGAAGAGTGGATTGAAAGCTACCCAACAGAAAAGGACCTGGGGTTTGTTGGTCAATGGGAGACTGAATATGAGCCAGCAGTGTGCCCAGGTGGTCAAGAAGACCAATAGCATCCTGGCCTGCATCAGAAATTGTGTAGCCAGCAGGACTAGGGAAGTGATCATCCCCTTGTACTCAACACTGGTGAGGCCGCATCTCGGATACTGTGTTCAGTTTTGGGCCCCTCACTGCAAGAAAGAGACTGAGGTGCTGGAGTGTGTCCAAAGAAGGGCAACGAAGCTGGTGAAGGGTCTAGAGCCCAAGTCCTATGAGGAGCAGCTGAGGGAGCTGGGGTGGTTTAGTCTGGAGAAAAGGAAGCTGAGGGGACTCTCTAAACTACATGACAGGAGGTTGTAGAGGGTGTTGGTCTGTTCTCCAAAGTAGTAAGCAATAGGACGAGAATAAACAGCCTCAACTTTCTCCAGGGGAGGTTTAGATTGTGTATTAGGAAAAATTTCTTCACTGAAAGGGTTTTCAAGCATTGGAATAGGCTTCCCAGGGGAGGTGGTGGAGTCGCCTTCCCTGGAGGTATTTAGAAGATGTGCAGACGTGGCGCTTGGGGACACGGTTTAGTGGTGGAGTTGGGAGTGTTAGGTTGATCTTCAAGGTCTTTTCCAACCTAAACGATATGATTCCATGATTGTATGTTAGCGCATTCATGGGTGGTGGCTTTCCTGAACAGTGTGTTTGGTAGCAAAATATTCTGGAATTATGCTTTTACAATTACTGCCTGCAGACTGTATTTTTGAGGTAAAAAAATATAGTAAGTGTATGGAAAGCATTGAAGCTGGCAACCTTAAGTAAGAATTCTGCATTGCAGATTTCATCAGTGCTGTAGGCAAATTTGTGATGAGAAAGACAACCTGGACATGTTAAAATCTTTCAGCAAGCCTTAAATGCTTTTAAGCGCCTTTACTCCATTTTAGCCTGGTTCCTGTCCCAGTAGAACAAAAAAGTTGCTGCAGGAAGACTTTTTCATGCATTTTGTCACATGCGTGGAAGGAAGTTGCTAGGGCAGGAGGTTGTGACCCTGCTACAAACAGTCCCCAATACTTTCCAGGTCAGAGTTTTATTTTAAACCTAGCAGTAGTTTTCATTTCGAATTATTACCCCAAACTTCCAAATATTGGCTAATCTGTATTACTGATGTGAAAGTTCTGGGAATACATATTTTATTACTCTTGAAATTCAAATAGTGATAAATCGAGGCAGGTTTGTTTTAAGAAAGCAAGATTGAGGGGGGCTGTTAAGAACTCTTTGGATTTATTTTTTCAACTAATGCTAATTTCTAAAGGGAGTGGTGACTTCTGTAAACACTGGCTTCTGCAAGAACAACAGGAAGAACATTATTGTCAGATACGAAAAACCCACTTGAGAGATAGTGTCTTGCAGGATCATAGATTTTAGCCAGACAGTAGTCTGTGCATGCAACATGTTATTTGCTAAACTAACTTTCTGAGTAAAGTTTGATTAACTTTATTTCTTATTATGTGGAGCTGTGTTTTTTGCAGGAATTACGTAAATCAAAATATTTTATGAATCTGATTGTTTACCTGTTTAAGTTTCTGTATAACATGCTGTTCAAGATACTTCAGTGCTTAAATAATTTTTACCACCTAAAATAATTTGATTTAGCTGTTTCTTCTATCTGATTTTAATATTTTTCTTCCTCTTTAGTATCGTGTTTTTTGTAATATGGAGAAGAAACAGAAATAATTGCTTTTTATGACATCTGTTTTGCACTGTTCATTTCTCAGTTGCTTAACTGGAATGTTATTGAATTTTGCATTTCAGATCATGTAATATTCACCAAGTCCAAATGTATTTGGCTAAATGTAACTCTCCAGTGTATTAAGGTTATATATGTGGTAATGCTTGCCTTTTTTTTTTTTTGTTGTTGAAACATTATTTCAGTTCATAGTTACCTTAATAGTACTGTTTCTTCAGAGTTTTGTTGCATAGTGGTAGGATTTCTTTAGAGGTAGTTGATCGATTTTAATTCGTCACTTGAGAATATATATACCTAGTAACTGGCCCTTTTCCTTTAGCGAAAATGTTTTCTAAAGTTTTGTTGTCATTACATAGTTCAAGTGGTCAATTGAAGGTAAAAGTGTCATTGATTTTCTCACAGCTTTGATGGATGTAATACATGAGAATCTACTTATATGCTTTAAAGTGTTTGCTTCTAGTTTAGCTGCTCAAATTACCACTTGGATTTTTCATGTTTCTAAGCTGAAAACAGAGAAGGTGAAATTGTGCCATTTGTTTCCACTAAATACAAAACCTCTGCACAAAAACAAGGGATATGTGATTGAAAACTGTGGTGGTTAGTACTTTTAAAAATGTGTAAGAAAACAGCTACCCCTTCATTGGAGAAACCTTCTGCACCTGTACACACACAAATCCATCTAGATTTCGCAAAGCTGAACATCTTCGAAAATGAAATGGTGGAAAAGGTGAGAAAAATCTAGTTCTAGTTTAATTTTTTCAAGGTTTCCTGTTAAACTTGGTGCTCTCCCTCAAATGGTATTTGTTAAAACCTAGAGACTTACATACTTCTGTCAGTATTCTTAAGGAGCCAGGAGTTTTTACATGTAAACTTTTAGTAAAATTTTGTTTGGTCTTATTTTAATCAGCTGTTCTTATTTGGATCACTGGTCTTAGAAAATTATTCTAAAACAAAACCAAAAAAACCTGCAAACAGTTTTCTGGAGGAAGATAATCCTTCAGCTTTTGAAAAAAAGTAATGATTGCATAGAAAGTGTCTGTATTCGAGGACGACTCCTATTTTTAGTTGTTAGCCCAGAATCTTAGATAGTGTACTGAATCTTTGCTTTCTTAACTGTAGTGTTTTTTCTTTTTTTTTTTTTGAGTAAAATAAAGCAAATCTGACTACTTAATAAGTGCTGCTATTTAGTTTGCAATGTATTTGAATATTTCATGTTACAGAACAATGTGTTTATGAAGGAGGCATTTGCTTTATGCAGGTAAAGGCTATGATTTGGACAGAAGTGACTTGTTAATATAATCCCTCAGTAGAAAGCAGGCATTTATGATTCAGAAATTCTTAAGGAAACAATAGAAAATACATGCTACTGTCATTCCTTTTACCCAAAACTAGGATCAGTACTACTTGTCTGTATCTTGAGAACATGTGATGTATTTCCATCTTGCATAGAAAATAACTTCATTTTGTAATATTAGTGTAGTAGGATGTATTTGCTTAAAAGCTGGTATAGACTCCTAGTGTGAAACAACATGGCTATTTGAGCATTTTATGTGTTATCAACTTCAGTCATTAATACACAGAGATACCTATTCACTCATTTATATCTGTTTTGTATGGATTTTAAAAAATCAAAATTACCGAAGTTAACCACAAGATGGCCACATTTGCATAGGGTTTGAAGAAGCTGTACCCTACCATTTCCATCTAGATGACTATATACCATAAATATACATGAAGTATTTTTAATGGAATAAAAATGCAAAGACTGCTGTAAAGTTATAATGTATAATTTAGTAATGATGTTACATTTAAGTCATAACTGGTTTTCTTTTGAGTATTTATGTTCAGTTGCAATGGAAACATTCATTCCAGAAGAATTCAGAAAGAATATAATTTCTGAGCTCAGAGAGGTGCCTTCTGAGTATTGACAGATTGATGTTAAGCAGTTAGAACATAAGTTGCCAGCGTTTCTAATTACGCTTCCCAATTTCTCGCTCATTACATTAATACAACTAGCTGTGCTTTGTTGCCTTTTAGTGTCTCTTTGATAGTGGATTTTGGTTTTTGACAGGCATTTTTTTAAGGGTTGATCAGATATGCTTTTCCATTTAGAACTGATCTGCATTTAGAAATAACACTTCCACTCTTGAGGTGCTCATCTCTGACCTTTCAGTGAGAATGACGTCAGATCTCTTGATGTAACTGTTTGAAACTGCATGTGTCAAAAATTATCCTACATATTTTTAGTTGGTTGTTTGTTTCTGATTGAGATGATTTTGACAAGACTATGTGTGCCGAAATGCTGACAGATTGAACTGAGTCATAGTCTTTTTAGAAATAGCTGTTTAGCAGCCTTAGTTCAGCTGTGGGTTTTGATCAGTGTTTTGATTGTGTTCTGAGCTCCTAATGCCCATTTCAGGAGCTCTTAAAAAGGCATCACTACTTCCATATTTTTGAGAAAAAGTGTATAATGTTAGATACAATAAGATAAATTTTTGTGAGAAAGTGACTAGTTTTTGGTTTCAGACCTGTTTGAGTGTGTCATGTTGTGGTGGATTGACCCTGGCTGGATGCCAGGTACCCACCAAAGCTGCTCTATCACTCCCCCTCCTTGTCCGGGAGAGAAAATATAATGAAAGGCTCGTGGGTCAAGGTAAGGGCAGGGAGAGATCACTCACCAATTACCATCATGGGCAAAACAAACTTGATTTGGGGAAAAATTAATTTAATTTATTACTAATCAAATCAGGGTAGGATAATGGGAAATATAACAATCTTAAAAACACTTTCCCCCCACCCCTCCCTTCTTCCCGGGCTGAACTTCACTCCCAGTTTCTCTGCCTCCTCTTCCTCAGTGGTGCAGGGGGACGGGGAATGGGGGTTGCAGTCAGTTCATCACATGTTGTCTCTGCCGCTCCTTCCTCTTCAAAGAGAGGACTCCTCACACTCTTTCCCTCTTCTAGCATGAGGTACCTCCCACAGGAGACAGTCTTCTACTAGTTTATTCAACATGAGTCCTTACCATGGGCTGCAGTTCTTCACAAACTGCTCCAGATCAGGTATCTTCCATGGGATGCAGTCCTTCAGGCACAGGGTGCAGTCCTTCAGGCACAGACTGCTGCCGCAATGGGTCCCACATGGGGTCACAAGTTCTGCCAGCAAACCTGCTCCAGCCTGGGCTCCTCTCTCCACAAGTCCTGCCAGGAGCCTGGACTAGTGTGGGCTTCCCATGGGGTCACAGCCTCCTTTGGTCATCCACCTGCTCTGGTGTGGGGTCCTCCCCGGGCTGCAGGAGTCTCTGCTCCACTGTCACCCTCCATGGCTGCAGGGGCACAGCTGCCTCACCATGGGCTGCACCACGGGCTACAGGTGAACCTCTGCTCTGGTGCCTGGAACACCTCCTCCCCCTCCTTCTTCACTGACCTTGGTGTCTACAGGGCTGTTTCTTTCACATTTTACTCCTCTCTCTGCTGCTGTTTCCACAGCAGGTTTTTTTTCTCCTTAAATATGTGATCACAGAGGCGTTACCACCATTGCTGATGGACTTGGCCTTGGCCAGCGGCAGGTCCATCTTGGAGCCAGTTGCTGTTGGCTCTGTTGGACATATAGGAACTTTCTCGCAGCTTTCCTGTAGCACCCCCAGTACCAAAAGCTTGCCACGCAAGCCCAATACACATGTGTGTTCTTGAATTAATGCTGATAGGTTTTGTGGATAAAGAGGAAGGAGTGGTATGTAGTTATGTTTATTAAACTTCCATTTCCAGTCATTCCTCTTATCTCTCTTTGTGCTATTTCAGATGCTGACTTACCCACTAGTTTTGCTATACATTAGTGTAAACTCTACAGTATGAATATTATGACAATTATATAGTATAAGATATATTTTTCACTTTGATAAAGCTAGCCTTCATTCCTTAATTCATTGAGCCTATGTTCTACTCTTAACTTATTTGCATCCTTTAGACTCTAATCACTGAATGCTGGTTGTACTTACTATGGCACATAAAATGCAATTTCTTGATTTTTCTACTTGTTTCTCTTGTTTTGGGTTGTGGGGTTTTTTTGATTAATTAAAGTCTTTGCTTTATGACAAAGCATTTGTTGTACTTTTCATAGCATTCCAACCTTAATGTGTGTGTAGTTTCTTGTACAGTTTGCAAATACTTCTGGAGAGAGCAAGGTACACCTGCACTGTTTGGAACATAAGAATGAAGGCATTGCCTAAATACTAGTATGGCGTTGTATACAAGGTCACAGAATCATAGAGTGGTTGAGGTTGCAAGGGACTTGTAGAGTCTAGATGTCTAGAGACATCCCTGCTCATGAAGGGCCTCCTAGAGCTGGGTGCCCAGGAACGTGGCCAGTCTCCTAAGATGGAAACTCCACAGTGTTCCTGGGCAGCCTCTTCTGTGGCTCGGTCACTCTCACAGTCAACAAGTGCTGTGTGATGTTCAGATGGAGCCTCTTGTTTCACTTCGTGCTGTGCCCATTGTCATTCTGTAGGCTGAACAGTCCCAGCTCTCGGCCTTTCCTCCTGTGGTTTATCACCTCTATGGCCCTTCATGTCCAAACCAGATGTTCATCCTGTAACAAGTTTGGTCTCTTCTGTGAGATCAGTGGAAAACACTGACTGATGGGCCACTGAAGTGAAACTCAATGGCCCATCAAGTAGTGTTTTAAGAGTTCTGGACTTCACTACTGTCTCTATTATGGACTGTTCTTAGGGTTTTTGTATCTGTGTATTGTTACCTTTTCCCCCTCCCATCTGTTTCATATGCTGAATAGCCATTAACCACCTATCTTTACAAAATGGACCTCCTTTCATTACAGGTATTATCACAGTTTTCTCAAGTTGCAATCCCTTTTCTCAAAGTGTAGAGGTTATAGAAGTGTTGAAAGAAAGAACTTGGTTTAATCACAAGCCAAACATATTGCTCATTTTTAGAAATATATTGTTCTAGCTGATGTTTTAAAATGTTTTCTCTTTCTTCCCCTTCCTGGGGGTAGAAACCCTATGTGATGTAGTTGTCTGATACAGTCAACATTACAGTACGACCTGTTAAAAATATTAGTAAGGAAACCAAAAGCTGTGCTTTTCTAATGGAAAGCACCTTGCAACCTTAGTAGTGGGGATATAACCAGTCCTACTACATATAATACTTGATAATTAACTAGAAATTTTTGTGGGATAAACAAAAATTGTCTCACCTTTTTGTATATGATATTTAGCACCTGAGTGCTGAAGAGGTTTTAGATTGACTGACTCTTTGATTAAACATGTAAGTGTACCCATGGACCATAACTGATTTGACTTTTATTTCCTTATTATAATATGTTTTTCTTGTCTTGGTTCTCACAATGGCATTTTACAATAGCCCACACAAGGAGTACTGGCATAGGTCATCTGGAATCCCATGGTGGTTGTCCTTGTTCTGCAGGAAGACTGACTTTCTTTTCTCCTGCCACTGTGTGCATGTTTTGTGTGATGAGAGGGAACATGATTTGAACTGGAACTGGGAGACATGGATGCTCTAAGGTCCTGATTAAGTCTGTGAAAATAATAGTGGTGTTAATGTGGTGTATATCTGAGAAAACTATATATTTCCATTCCTCTTTGGCACCTTTCTTTTGAAGTGACATGTAATTTTCTTTGGTAAAGAAGCAGACACTATTGTTTCAGCTCAACAAATGTGCAGCTCTGCTTTACTGTAGTGTATGCTTGACACTGTAGACTCAAACCCCTGAACTTATGGGCATATATATTCATAGTTAGCCTAGTCCTCATCTCTTTGCACTCCAGATTTTTTTAAGCAATAATTTAAAACCAAAAGCGAGTACCTAGAACTAGAATTTGCTCGACATTTGTGAAAGAAATTGCCATCATAATAAAGCTACTGTTCAGCCAAGTGACAGACCTAGTTGTGGTTAACTAGAAATGCTTCTCAGTTGCCTAGTGTTTCTTCATTTTTACTGTGAAAATATTGTATAATGTTAAAAACTGTTGGCATTAATTTATGTCAAGCGTACTTTTGTTGAAGGAACCCATGAGAGTGTCACTGTGGTTCATTGACTACTATAGGAAGAATCTTTTCTGTACAAAAAATCTAGAAGATAATTTTTTGTTGTGTTATTTGCTATTTGCTGTAGTTAACTGATAGAGGAGGGGAACTTGTTCTCATAATATATGTTAGATTATCCAGTTTTACTTCTGTTGAAATAAAGGGATAAAAATTTCCATTCATGTGCGAAACACAATTGGTCTTTTAATTGTTATTGAGAAAAATAAGTTTCAAGTCAGCATTTACTAAAAATGCTGTTGTGCTTATTTATGCTCTTTTCTTCAAATCTTAAGTACTGAAGAAATAAGAAAGCTTCAAGTTTCATTAGGTTCCAAATAAACAACTTCTTCAGTTTATGAGAAATTCTCCATCTCAATTATTGCATTTCCCATGGTTTGATCTGAAGTCATAAACAATGCAGGTGTCTTCAAATTTTAAATTTATTTGAAAGTGTCAAGAATAGCAAAAATACATAGAAATTTTAATTTATAATACTGGCTATTGTCTCAAGATCACAAAACCATTTAAGAAGAGAACACTATAGGGTGCTGCTTTTGCTCCTTTTAGTGACTGTTTTCTTCCTGTTCTTAGTACAATTTCATGCTTTGATGGTATTCCAAAGTATTTTCCTTTCTTTTTTGTTCTCATCCTAAATGAAGTTCCTGTTTCCTCATCTTCCGATTTATCTAGTTTGCCTCTGTTTTATTTATTAATTTCTCTTTGTATATCATTTTGTGTTCTTCTCATCTACCTGTTCTGCTTCTCAAAGGGAAGAAGGTGATGAAATGTGCACTTTTTCATCTTTTCTGATGTCTCATAGGTGCTAGAGATTAGTTGAGTGGCAACAGATTATTAATTTTTATTTCTCAGAGGGATCAGAATGACTATGTACTCAGCTATAACCCATATGTGATTAAGTGGTTTGGTTGGTTGTTTTTTGTTTGTTTTTTTTTGTCGTGAGTGGTTGGTGGTGGTTTTTTGTTTTGTTTTTGTTTGTGTGGGGTGGTTTGTTTGTTTTTGTTTTTTTTGTAGCAAACTGTGGTGTGTACAGAGAGATATGTTGCATTTTTAGGTAACCAACAGGTAGTGATGTCCCTTGAGTTGGTTAAGTTCTTGATTGCATCTCTGTTTGAAGAAGCCGTGTTTCTAGTTAGTGTTTATGAAGTGATTGTACTTGAAATGTACTATTGGTACAGCCAGATAGTCTTCAAAGCTGGGTGTTTCTTTCTTTAGAACTTTGTCACTGAGACGCTGCAGGTACAGCATGTGAAATCTTATCTGGACTCCATAGTGTGTTGAAAGTGACAATTTGTGTGGGGTTCTTTTTGTTTACACTCCCAACTCTTTTCATTCACTTCTCTTGCATAATTGTTATTGTAGAGATGTATGAAGCATTGCAACTGTTTCTGTAAAAAAAAGTCATTTTTATCATGCTTTAGAGTGTACATTACATGAGTGCTAGATATCAAACATGACTGCTTGATTAAGTTAGGCTTTGCCTGGAGGCATCTGCTAGTCTGTCTAGATATTACAGTGTGTTGACTTTATGGGGTTAACAGTTTTTTGTCTTTTCTGTTTTGCATAAATAGCTGGAAGGGCCGTGTGTTCTGCAAATACAGAAAATTCGCAATGTGGCTGCACCAAAGGATAATGAAGAATCTCAGGCTGCTCCCAGAATGTTACGTTTACAGATGACTGATGGACACACAAGCTGCACTGCTATAGAATACAGTAGCATGTCAAAAATAAGGTGAACATCTTTCTTTTCAAAGTTTTGCTTTGATACTTAAATGTTCTTGAAATAATTGAAGTGTCCTTAGTAATATATGGAAAAATTGCTTGACAAAACAAACTTCCTTCTTTAACTTTGAATTCTTGAATTCAGCATGCAAAAGTGTATATGAATGTAATTTACAATACTGTTTATGGTGAAGTACATAATGGAAGAAAGTGCATTTTTGCAGACATCTGGTGAGTTGAAGTTGAGGTGTCATGGAGCATTTTTCTAATATCCAGCATTCAGGCTAGATATTAGAAAAAATTCTTCACTGAAAGAGTGATCAGGCATTGGAGCCCAGGGAAGTGATGGAGTTACCATCCCTGGAGGCATTCAAGAAGCGTGTAGATGTGGTGCTTAGGGACATGATTTAGTGAGTTAGGTTATGTGGGTTGATGGTTGGACTTGATGATCCTTGAGGTCTTTTCCAACCTTAATGATTCTATGATTCTGTGATTTTGGGTGTGTGTAAACTTGAGACAAATTCACAGCTTTAAGTAGCATCAGATCTTTTGTCTGACTTTGGTAGCAGGAATGGGACAGGCCTGACACACCTAACTTAATGCAATTAGTGCTGCTTTACTGTGGGCAAGGCTTTAACTTGGATTGAATTAGTAAAGGGTAAGAAAGTTAAATGCTGTTGAGAATGGGGATTTTTTTTTTGGTGTGTGTTTGCGTATGAAGATGCTGAAAAGTATCTCCAGTGTTTAGTCTCAGTGTTAGGGTACGCTTTGCACTTTGCTCTAGTTCAGATTACTTTGATTTGGAAAAAATTGTCCTCTCTTGCTGCTAGCTGCAACAGTTAGATATAGATATGGATTTGATTTTTAAATTACGTTTTACTGTTAAACTGCTCCTGAGCAGGAGCCAGCTTGCAGTTCAGAGTGATGCTGTCTTAAAAGGTAGACCACTTAATATTTTAATTT
Source organism: Pterocles orientalis (assembly GCA_011057875.1). NCBI lineage: Eukaryota > Metazoa > Chordata > Aves > Pterocliformes > Pteroclidae > Pterocles > Pterocles orientalis. Next base: position 634,049 of record WKFP01015257.1, on the reverse strand, counting down.
TTGCTTGAAATAGCAGAACTTGTAATATTATATTCCAGCGTGAATATAAAGAGAGCAGAAAAGGAAGGCAAACAGGTTCCTGTGCAAGTAGATTCTATATTACAAAATGCTTAAAGAAGACAGTAGAAGACATAATTTGAAAGCTTTTTGCAAAAAATCTCAGAAATGTCAGAGAACTCATCACTCTGTAGTAATGATGTGAGCTCTTCAAGTAACATTGTATGAAAATATAATTTGTGTTGTATGTGGTTGTTTCAGGTTTGAAGTTGGACTATTAACCTGGAATAACATGGTGTTTCAGTACATAGTGGGTTTTTTAAAGAAATAAATAAATAACACAGTTTGCTTTGAAATTACAATTTCTTCATGACTAGAGTTTCCATTTACCCCTCCCCTCCTTTGCATAATTTTCATTTTTTGCTATATTTCGTTCTTGTCTATTTTTTCTGATCTCATTTGCTTTGCTTTTATCAGAACAATACTGCAAATTCATTAATATTGCTAAGGTTAGTGTCACTAGTGCTGAAATTGGCTGACTCCGCTGTGAATGTTCCTCACGATGTGGTATGGTCCTGTAATTGCAAGGATAGCTTCAGCGTATTATAAGAGGTTCTTGTTGCTCAGTTGGAAGGTTATAACTGACTGAGTCCTGTTTCTCACAAGAAAAATCATAGTTTCCAGATTGTGCTTCTTGCCCTATCTTTTGAGTATGGGTTGGAAATGCATGTTTCTTTTGTGAATCTACCCTACAAAAAACAAATGCAGATGCATATGAAGAGAAGGTAAGGTACCTTCTTGTGGGAGCTGACCACAGAAAGCATCCATATGCTTTTACATGATAGTGATGAGAGAAGAAAGCACTACAAGATACAAGTTTTTTTATATTTATTCTATTACAGTCCTGGATGTTAGTAGTGTACAGAAAGCTGCTTTTCTAACACCTCTTTGTTTTTTCGTAAGTTAAGTATGTAAAACAAATGAGATGATTGACCATCTGGAGATCCTCTATTTGTTTACTATAAATGCATCCTAGGATGAGGAACTTAGACAACTGACCCTGGACATCTTTTGTTCGTCTAAACAATTCACATCCTTAGTTTTGTATTGTTAAACTGGATTTTAACCAAACAGACAATTTGCAAACATTCATACCTGTTAGAATCTAATTTGCAATATGGCAGTTTTATGTAATGAATGGGAAGTGTTCCAATATATCTTCTGAAAAGTGCTGTGGATACTGAAGGAATTATTGCAAAGGGGTTTTTATGATAATTTTTAGTATGAAATATGACAATAGTGGAAGTATAATAAGAGTAGAATTCAGTACATTTTTGGTGACAGAATACTAATAAACATATTTGAAATGTTTGGCTTTGTTTCTACTTCTAGCCTGAACACTCCACCTGGAACAAAAATTAAGCTTTCAGGAATTGTTGAAGTGAGAAATGGATTCTTGCTGTTGGATGACAGTAACACAGCAGTTCTCGGAGGTGAAGTGGAGCATCTTATAGAAAAGTGGGAATTACAAAGGGTGAGGTAACATCACTGGAAATACTTGTCTTACAGGATGCATATTACATTTAATGGCATCAAGCTTGATGTGTTGACTGTAAACTTTCATATGATAAGCTTTTACAACTTGACTGTCCCAATATTTTTAGGGATGCAGCCAGATACATATAAATAGGTCTTATGTATAATGTTGCAAATGAAGAAATGATAGGTGATTTTTGCATGGAAACTGATTCCTTTTGTAGTCTGCAAGGACTGAAAATGTTAATCAAACATTAAATTTAGACTCGTGTAAGTTGGAGGTCAGATGGGATCCCCCCGAGGGTGCTGAGGGAGCGGGTAGAACTGCTCACTAAGCTACTTCCCATCATTTATCAGCAGTCCTTGCTAACCAGGGAGGGCCCAGTTGACTGAAGGTTAGCAAGTTTGATGCTCATTTACAGGAAGGGCTGGAAGGAGGATCCAGGGAATTACAAGCATGTCAGTCTGACCTCAGTGCCAGGGAGGGTTATGGAGCAGATTATCTTGAGTGCTATCACACACCACATACAGGAAAAGCTGATCAGGCTGGTCAGCATGGGCTTATGAAAGGCAGATCTTGCTTGATGTGATGGGTTTATCCTTGGCTAGGAGCCAACCCCACATAGCCTGTTTGCTCACCCTCCCCTCTCCCAAGGATGGTGGAGATAATTAAAGGGGTAAAGAGGAAAAAAGGACTCGTGGGTTGAGATAAGAGCAATTTAATAACCAAAACACAATAATATTGAAAATAATAGTATATACAAATGAGTGATACACAGTGATACTGGCCCCCCTCCACCCCTCCCGATGACCCAAGGCTCAGCCCGTTGCCAGCTAATGATCCCGGAGCAAGGAGAATCCTGAAACTGCACTCATGGAATGGAGATAACAGTCCAAATGTCCCAGACTGAGAGCTGACCCAGCGGGGGGAAGAGAAGGCCTTGGGAGCGTGACCACCTAGAGTGAGATGACCTGGAGCAAAAGAGATCTGGAACAAAAAGGGATGAGCTTCTGGAGGGTCCTCACCTATATGCTGGGCATGACATGTATGTTATGGAATAGATTATTGGCCACTCTGGGTCTCAATGCTGGACCTAAGATCAAATCCTGGGCTAGTAACTGGGGTTGTGCTCCATCCCAGCTTCTCCTGTTTGTGGACAGCCAGAGAAGCTGAAAGACCTTGGCAGCCATGTAAACATTGCTTTTTATTGGCTTTCTTCTGAGCACAAATCCAAACCACAGTCTCTTGATAGCTGTTATGAAGAAAGTTAACTCTGTCTTGGCTTAACGCAGGGCACTTGACTAACCTGATCTTCTTCTAGGACAAGGTGACATGCTTAGTGGATGAGGGGAAAGGCTGTGGATGTTGGTTTCACTCGAGTTCAGTGAAGCCTTTGAAACCATTTCCAACAGCATCCTCCTGGAGAAACTGGATGTTCTTTGCTTGGATGGGCATACTCTTCTCTGAGTGAAAAACTGGCTGGATGGCTGAGTCCAAAGAGTTGTAGTGAATGGAGTTAAATCCAGTTGGTGGCTGGTCTCAAGTGGTGTTCCCCAGGGCTCAGAACAGGGTCCAATTCAGTTTAACAGCTTTATCAGTGGTCTGGATGAGGGGATCAATTGTATCCTTAGACAGACACCAAGACAACAGCCAATTCCAAATTGGGTGGGAGTGTTGATCTCCTTGAGGATGAGAAGGCTCTACAGAGGGATCTGGACAGGCTGGATCAATGGGCTGAGGCCAATTTTCAATTGAACAAGGCCAAGTGCCGGGTCCTGCATTTTGGTCACAACAACTCCCTGCAACGCTACAGGCTTGGGGAAGAGTGGATTGAAAGCTGCCCAACAGAAAAGGACCCAAGAGTGTTGGTGGACAGGCAGCTGAACATGAGCCAGCAGTGTGCCCAGGTGGCCAAGAGGGCCAATAAGATCCTGGTTTGTATCAGAAATTGTGTAGCTGCTTATGAACACAATGGTCATTTCTGAGTAAAGTACTTCTTTTATTGTTGCTGATGCTAGGTTTGGCACAGCTGTTTTTTTTACGGCTCCCCTTCTTTGGTGTTGGTTTGCATTTTATAGCTTTTAGCAAACTGGGCCGACGTTTATTTGAACTTTTGAGTTACACAGTGTCCTCTCAGGTAGGTTCTGTTTGGCATACTTTTTGTGCTTTTGTAGTTGAAAATAGTTTTTCTAAAAAATATTATCTTAAAAAATGAAGCTGCTTGTTTGATTAAAAAGGAGGTTCCGAGACCAACAGCAGACACATCCCATTTTATTGTCTTTATTAATATTTAGTGTAAAGTCTTGTAAATTCTCTCTCCCGTTAAAAAACACTCAGTTTTGTGATTGATAGGGTTGGAAGAGAGACCCATAGAATTAATGTGTTCTTAGGAATGCCATCTTATTGGTAAGAGATGGGTCAATAGAATCGGTTAGCTTTTAGGTGATATTTTGGACAGTCTATTTTCATGTTTCTTCTGTCTGGGCTTCACAAATAAATGTTGCTTTATAAATATTAATATTTTTGAAGTCAAATATCAAGAAATAACTTGTAACAAGTTCTGCTTACAAGGAAGCAAACCATTTAGTAACCAACCATTGGCGTTCTGCTGATTACAAAAACTTTCATCACTTGTTTAGCCAGTTTTGTGTTTAAAAGACTGGTCACTAAGTTTTCCCTGATGCACTTCAGTAAGATAAAGTACAGAAACTTAACTATTGCCTCTTGCTGTCCCCTCAATTCTCTGGTTCCATATTACCACTTGGTGGAGTATTGTTCTGTTTTTTCTCATTGGCCAGCTCACAGCACATGATCGGGTTCCCAGTGTAAATGTGGCCATGTCTGAAAAGCTGTGGGTGACAAGAAGGGACAGGTGAAGTGGACCACTGGAAATAGTAGTTATAGTTCTGTATCTGGACTGACAGCTAGACAAATAGGGCTCAGTCTGTAGAAGCCAGGTGCTACTTTGATAGCAGTTCCCTTGTGAATTTGATGTTTCTGTCCTGTTCAGAAAGGTTTATAGAAGAGAACGGTTGACAAGTAAGGAAGACTGTAAACTCTGAAAGATATTTGAGTGAGGACATTGCCACTTCTTGTCTAATCTTGCCACTGAAGCTTTAATGAAATGCTGAACTGTGTTTGCATAAAAAGACAGAAAACTTGTATTAGTGTGACTATTTCACATTACTTGTTTTGAAGCTGTGGGGTTTTTTTTTCTCTGCACTATAATGTCTCAGAAGTGTTAATTGGGCTTCTTGTGTAGATGATGAAATAAATTTCTTTTATACTTATCAAAAAAGTTAGTGCTATTAAGTCACATAGTATTACAAAACTTTACAATTAAGGTTGTTTGTCCAGTCTTAAATTACTGCCCTTGTGCCTATCTGTCCGCTTCTAGTTGCATAGTTCTGTTACTGTTTTGTTCCATTCGTAACAATGTTTGAAGTTGCTTTCAGGAGGAATCAAGTTTTAGTACTGAAAGGCTTCCACTACAAATATAGTGTATGTGGAATGAATGCAATATTGTCACACTGCAAGTATAGTTCATAATTTTATCATAAGGTAATTCCTGCCTAAAAATTTCTTTTCTTTTTTTAAGTGTCACCGTTTAAGTGACATTAAATAAAATATTAAGGAGTAAATTAGAATGTTACTGGGTGATCGTTTTTCTAGACTATTTGGAAATATAAGGTAATGTGTCATGGACTTCTTTAGGTGAGAATACAATTCCAAATAATTATTGTTTCATGGCGTTCCCAGTGTTCTGGTTGTGTTTCAATCAGTAAGGATCAGTAGCTGCGAGATATTGCCTGGTACCTTTCTTATGAAGGAAGAGTACCTTCTGTTGGTATTAATCAAAATGTTATATGATCCATAAGTGAACACTGAAGCAAATTTTGCTGAGATGCTTGGTGAGACTGCTTGGTAGGTTCTTATATTTTTAAAACATAGAATCTGTTAAATTACCTAGTAGTAAAGTTCTCTAGTATACTTGATGATTCTTCAGTTTTGGTGAAGGTGAGGCTAAATATTGAGGTAAATATGAGGATAATGGTATATAGTATCTAGTTCAGTCTCATATTGTAAACCTTTATTTCTTAAGGGATTCCCTAGGAAATATTATTTTTAATGTCACAATCCAAATATAGCAGGAAGGGTAAAAAAAGTGTACTAAATGCATTTATTAAAAAAAAATCTAAATTAAATGATAGCTACTGCTGTGCTACAAGCAAATTTAATTGTAAGTTAAAAAGATGTTATTCTTGTTACCAGTTTGCTTTTTATTTGGTGCAAAGTAAAATTGAATTTCCAAAGCAGTTATTCTGACTTCTCAGCAGATCGTGTTACCTGAGAAGACAGTAATAAAGCTGTTATTTACTATTAAGTAGAGTTCTTTCTTTCTGGATAACAATTTTGTGCAATAAATTGTTACGATTCAAAATCCATGTAACTAAATGTTGGTAAAGATGCAGTCAATTTTTAAGTGATGTTTTTGCTATTTGCCTCATCACATTTTTGAGCAGTAGTTTGGAACAGTCTTTTTCTTGTATGTGTTTCCTCGGTTCTGGTTTGGGAAAGGAAAAAAAAAAGTGTGACCTTAAAACTTCAGCATGTTCTTCCTGATGGTAGAACCTGAGGAATTAACTGATCAACTACTTGAGTTCTTAGACTGTCATATAAATGTTTTTGTTATAATCTGTTTCAGTGCTGGAGGCCATTCTAGAATTGCCTGTATTTCTCTAGATCCAAACAAACAAAAAAATGTATAGGGTTTATTGGACCTAGAGTGCCTGCTCTGAGGAAGAGAAGTGACTTGGCCATGAAAGGTCTGTTGTACTATGCTGCTTCATTTAAGAGATACGAGAACATATGAGTGTTCTACAGCGATCAGCCTTTGGTTAGCTCATAATTCTAAAGCAGCATTTGAAACGAACTAATCAAAACTAAAGCAGAAAAATTTCATTATTTCTGCACTTCTAAGTGCTTTGTTTTGAATAATTTATTGAATACTTGATCAGTGTTTTACTCAGAGGCATGAGGAAAAGGATTTTTAGTCTTTTTTTTTCTTCAAGCTTTAAAGAACTAATAACCATAAGTGATTTCATAAATGGCCTTTGGTTCCTGAATAAGAGTAGTTAACTTGAAAAGAGTGGACCAAAAGTTTTGATCTGGGTATTAGTTTGCCAAATTAATATCTTATATATTTTAATAAATTTTCTGATAATATAATGGCTTAAAACATATTTATACTACAGTTCTCTCATGATGTAATTAAATCAGTTTTACATCAGGATAATAAATAAGACTTAAGTAATTAAAATTTTCCCTGCCACTGGGGAGTAGTAAATGATGTGTGTAATCGTGAATGACTGTCCCCTTGGAAAAAAAGGGACAATAAGAAATGAAGATGATAAAACAGGTGCATTATAGGAAATAAAGTTTTGAAGCATTTTAACAGCATTAAGGACCTCTTCTTGCTTTTTCCACTTCTGAAACCAAATATTTATTTTTAATACAAAATAATTAACACATTACCAAATGTTGATTCCAGTGAATTTACTTCTCTTGTACTTTGCTGCTGTTGTCACAATTTGTAAAGAAAGAGAAAAAATGTATCAACTATGAACAGATATTTTAATGCAATGTTTTACAAATCCGTGTTTTTATTGTTGTTGATGACTAGTAATTTGTGTTTTTTGAGAATGCCTTGTTTCCAGGCCTGGGTTACTGATTGCCTGATTGTGGTTAAGAGTTTAGGGCGCTTCTCTAATACTAAGTATTGGTAATTGTTATGCTTATTGTTACGGTCTTTGTGATCCAAGGATCTGCTGATGAATTCAGCGTATGTACTGTACTTCCCATAAAGCTATAGCGTAAATGTCCCTAGTGGCACAGTATTTTGTTTCCAACAGTGGCAAAAAGAGGTATTTTTTAGCAAGAGCACACAGCCTGACCTCTTATACAGCCTTGGCATCCAGAATTGTTGTATTATATTTTATCAGGGGATACAGTCCTGGCTAATCCTTTCAGTATTTGCGGGTTCATGAATTTCACAGGATGGTTGAGGTTAGAAGGCATCTGTGAAGGTCATCTTGTCCAGCCCCCCTTCTGGAACAGAGCCACCTAGAGCTGATTGCCCAGGACAGTGTCCAGGCAGCTTTTGAAGATCTGCAAGCAGGAAGACTGGGCAGCCTGTGCCAGTGATCAGTGACCCTCATGGGAAAACATTGTTTTCTGATGTTCAGAGGGACCCTGCTGTGTTTCAGTTTGTGCCTTTTGTCTCTGGTCCTGTCACTGGCCACCACTGAAAAGAGCCTGGCTCCATCTTGAGTATCCTCAAGTATTTGTGTAGATTGATAAGATTTCCCTGAACCTTACTTTCTTGAGCCTGAATTTGTCTGATCCCGTCTTAGACATGCTGAGACTGTATGCCTTTACAACCTAGTTGCAGCAAATTCTCTGGGTGCTATGTGAAGAAACATGTGACTGTCTGTGTGCCTGCTTTGTTCTGTTAGTGTAGATTTGGGCATATAACTGAATTTTTTCCATTTGCTGTATGTGTTGCCTTCATGATTCTGCAAATTTTAATTTTCTTTGTCTCCCTGCCCCTCATCCAACCTTCTGGGGCACTGCACTTAAGGAGAATTTTACATGTATCATAATTTCTTTTGCTAAAAATGTTCATCTTGCAAGTTTCATGTTCTTTCTGAAATAGAGATATTTATTATGTAATCTGTTTTTTTGTTTGCAATTTATTAATCGGAATTTTCTTTTGCAGAGCTTAGCGAAACACAATAGGAGTAACATAGGAACAGAAGGTGGCCCTCCCCCTTTTGTACCTTTCGGGCAGGTATAGCATACTTCTCCTCATTTTGTAAAAAAACCCCGTATCATGATATCTGGGAGACCTGGTTCCACTTAGATAAAGACTATCAAGACACCTTAGATCATGATGACTTGGGTCTAATAAATGTGCCAGTTGTTAAAAATAATCTGTTGATCCTGTCACTTTGTTGTGCCAATAAACATTTTTCCTCTCAAATTCCAAATGTAAAATTTTATTTAGTATGCTGTGCCTTTGATTCTTCCTGTCAGGCCTTGTATGCGCTAGCATATTATAAGAATCATATTAGCCACATCATGAACTAAGTTTAAAATGTAAAAGTTGCATGCTTTCAGCAAAGACATCTAGATGCCCCAGGTGTACCTTTTTGTGACCGTATCCTTTATCTAAAGTTGTGCTACTCTAATGGAATAATGCCTTTTTTTTTTTTTTTTTTTTTTTTTACAAATGAGAGTAGGTAGAAGAGTTAATTAAAACTTTGTTTTGTATTTTCAGAAATGTGTGTCTCACGTTCAAGTGGATAGCAGAGAGCTTGATCGCAGAAAGACTCTGCAAATGACAAATACAGTAAAAACTGTTGTGGACAATGAAGAATTTGAAAAGCAGAGAACAGCTGCCATTGCAGAAGTAGCAAAGAGCAAGGAGGTTAGCGTGCATGCGTTGCAGCATTTTACTTACTGAGATTGATCTTTTCTTGTTATTTTATTTGTCTCTTAAATGACAAATGCTTTCTGTTGTTTGCCTGTTTATCATACTACTCATGTATCTTTAAAAAGGTGAACCAAAACCAGAAAGTCCTCTTGGATTGATGAGTACGTTCTTATTTTAAGAAAGCTAATAAATGTATCATAATGTTTTATTGTAGATGTGATTTTTTATTTGATACCTCTATTAAAAAATGTAGTTTTTACAATTTAGCTAATGAGATTTAAGTAGTAAATACAAGTTGTCAGTTTTCATCTGCTTTTTTTGGTTCTCAAAAACCCATGATTCCATGCATTCAGTCTGAAAGAATAGCTAGGAAGTGCAGTTCTGACATGTCAAATTTTTATGTGCTCCCTTGATTTTCCTTTTTAGCTTATTTTTTCCAATTTGCTCAGAAAGCCATAAAAACTAGAATTATATATCCTTTTTACAACCTAATTTGGGCATAGGGAAAAAAGCAGAAGTCCTACCTAATAAATTCATCTTTTTCCTCTGTGTAAATTAGTGCAATATTTGTTGATGCAAAGCATAGTCATAAAAAATAAAGCTGCATCAAATTTACTGCACTTTTTCTGTTAGCTAAATATTGAGACTCATTTTCCTAAGTTCTGTTTACTGAAATGTGATTTTTGTGCTTATCTAAAGACCAAGACATTTGGAGGAGGTGGTGGTAGTAGCAGAAGTAATCTCAGTGTGAGTGCTGGAGGGAATCGAAACAGGGAACTGTTCCAGAAAGAGAAGATAACAAAACCTGAGGGAAAGAATGAAGGTGTCTACCGTGAATTGGTAAGGTGGAAGACTTAAACATAGCATTAAATGTGTAATATTAAAAATGAAAAAAGAAATGTAACAAAAATAAAACCAAAAGGCCCTGAGGAATAAGGGCTTACTGATCAATTTGTTTTGAAGTCTGCTTAGCATATTTAGGGTACTTTTATACATTACTGAGACAGTTGTGAGTTTCAATGTGTTTTTTGTTAAAAAAAAAAAACAAAAACAAAAACATTTTGTCCAGTAAAATTTTAAACCAAGTCCTCACAAAAGAAAAGTATGTGGTATAGAACACTACAGTATAGTTTTGTTTTCTTGCTTAAACAAGCTTAAGAGTTTTGCATGTTAACAGTTATTAATTCATTTTAGGCAGGAAGACTTTCATCCTTGAATTTCAACATATCAATTTAATATAGCTTTTCTTCTTAACTGATATAGTATTATTTTAAGAATCTGTTTTAAACCATTTATTTGACATTCAGAAAACTAAGTGGTAATCTGATATTTAAAATAACAAAGTAAATACTTCTGTTGTGACATGGGAATTTCATGTTTGCATGATCACAAGTAATGTTTCGTTTTGAGTAAGGTGAGTTACTATTGGAGAATTTGAACTGTGCCCCTTAATCCAAAACATCACCTTCCACTGTCTTTCATCACTTTATGTTTATGGAGAAGTGTTCTTTGCAATCATTCTGTTGAATTAAGTGTGTGTAAAATGAGCAATCATTGAAGTTTCTGTTTTGATTACTTCAGCAATCTAAAAGTTTATGATGGAGGAAGTATTTGTTATCAAGAACTTCTCTGGAGAAGAATTTCCAGTTATGCAATAACAATGATTCTGATTTGAGTGATGAAAACAGACTGAAAGAGGCATCGCAACAATGTACTAGCTCAATAAACCAGTACTAAAATATTGATTATAAATATAATTTAATGTTGAATATTTTCCACCCTATTTACTTTTAGCAAAGGTTTAACAATCAGAAGAAAAGACATTAAGGAACAGTAACTGCTTGTTATGATTTTATTTGTATAGTATGTATCATCATATCGCAGCAAAGAAAGCCTCCAGCAGTGCTGCCTTCACCACTGTGCTCAGAAATGTCAGTATAGAATTATGGAAACATGGTTAAAAGGACTTCAGGAGGTCATTTAGTCATCCCTCTGCCCGGTGTAGCACCAGTGGTATAGTTTGTCATTCTTGACAACTGTGTGTTGACCTATATAGACTTAAAAAAAACCCCAAGCAAAGAGACAAGAACCCCAACAAAAAAAGTAAAAACCAAACCCACAACTTTTAAATTAGGTAATTGTTTAAAGTATTCCGTTTTCTATTTTTTCTATGAACTGCAAGGAATTTGTCTTGTATTGCACTGTAAAATGGCAGCACTTCCAACTTCTCACAACTTAATATTATGCTATTTAAAAAATCAGGTGCTGTTTAGAAAAAGCAAAAATGAACCGACTAAGCTTGTATAGAAAGCCTTCTTCAGTTCTAAAAATCACTATTTATATCTTAAAGCAATGGATAACGAATTTGTTTTGGCTTTTTAGAATTGCGACCTGAAATAGATTTGATTTTTGACTTTCATGTATATTGTTGACTTGTGTGTGTATTTAGAATGGTTAAAGGTTTTTAATCTATTTGGTGTGTTACCTTCTGAGAAATGTGAAGCGCCTGAAGATACTACCTCCTTTCTCAAACAGTCTTTGTCTGAGAAATTGCCTTTCCCTTGGGCTTCAAATTGTCATGTATACAAGATGATTTTTTTTATTTTTTTTTTTTTTTCCGTAGCTGAGAGTACAGGTTCTGTTTGTATGAGTCTTCATTTCCTGCTGGTCTTTGAACGTAGCTGTCATGGTCACAGAATTGCCAGCATTGAAAGGAGGTGATGCAGCAGTAGCAGCTAGAAGTTCTCTTCTTATCCAGACCAGTTACTTCTCTTACCTATAAAGGGGGTAAGAGTGAAGCAGACTTGCTGAGGGTGTACTTATCTCTGTTGGACTCTTGTTGCCATGCAGAAGAATCTAAGAGAACGGCCCACAGGAGGAGCTATTGCATTCTGTCATTTAAAAATAGGACATTATTTGGGCAACTGGAAGTCAAACTCAAGTGGGATGATGATTCCCCATAGACACTGAGGCCATGTTTCTGTCCCATTGGTCTTCGAAGACCTTTTAAATTGCTATTCCTTTATGTAGTCAGTCTTTGAACAGTTAATTTGAGGGTATTGTTGAGTCTGGGAATTAAGAAGGCTAAATGAAAGTATTGGAGTTAACATTGCTGAGCCTGTGGGAGTTGTCGATAGGCACTGCAAGTCATGTCTTGATCATTACAGTGGTTTTTGCATAGTTAAGCCCAGTTATGAAAGTTATTTGAATTGTTATATCTTCTGGCTTACTGTATTGAGAGGTCTTTGTGTTGAGATAGCAACCACAAACACTAGTTTTGTGTCTCTGCCCAAAAAAGACGACTTGCTCCTATCTGTTGTACCTGAGCACAGTGTATAGAAGGAATTAAGACAAAAAGTGAACATATTAAAACATCAGGAGAAATGAGGAATGAAGAAATTACATCATAAGATTGTGGGAAAACAGGAGAGAGGAAGGATTAAATGTTATTTGTCATACAACTCACACAGTTGTAATTTAAATCATTCTATCAATAAAAGTTGATGTTCTTTTAAGCAGTGAGAGAAAGAAGGGGTTGTGTATCTTGGAGGTTAGATTGGTTGGTTTGACATTTTTCTTGTGTTTCGGGGTTTTTTTGAGGGTCACACTATGCCTATTTTGGAACCTGTAGACCAAATATCTTCATGGGACTCCAGTTAAGAATGTATTTGGTTACAGCTGTTGCAGTAGATGGATGACTGGTATCATTTTGGTTAGGTGAAGAAGGACAGAGGCCCTAGTCCCATTTCATGTTTAGTGCATGTTGGTCTGTCTGACCTGGAAGAGGCAGTTCTCACTTGAGTGCTTTAAAGCACAGACCAGATGTAAGGTTATTTTCTGTAATTAATGCTCTGTGATTCCTTCTTTGCCATTTTGTTATCATGCTCTATACAGTTTAGAATAAGAAAGTCTGTGTTTCTATGGAAGTAAATTGTATTTCCTTGCTTTCTTCTACAGAACCTTTAGTGATTGTATTTTCTCCATGTTTTAAGAAGTGTATAACTGGATTTTGCATAGTCTGTAAAAGTTGTGAAGGGGTTCAAACAGGAACAAATGGCTAGTTTATATACCAGTATTACTTTGAGTGATTCCTTTTCATTTTCATCTCAGAGAAAGTATATGACAGTCTGTCTTACTATTCCAGTGTACAGCACAGGAAGAGGTAACAAAGGGAGTTTGTGCTTGAAACCATATAATATTAGAACTGAAAACTGATGAATTAAAAATAATTATAATAATCATATTATAAAAACTTTCTATTAGCCCATTGTTTGGACATGAGAGATTGTATGTGAAGATGTTATATAAAATATAACAACTGAAATATATGTCAACAATGAAATATGAAATAGTGTTTCATTTAAAAATTAATGAAAAACTGGAGTAAAGACTGGTGGGTTTGTAGAGTCTCTGGTTTATGCTGTGTTTAGTTCTGTGTGTACTTTTTATTTCAGGTTGATGAAAAGGCTCTAAAACACATAACAGAGATGGGTTTCAGCAAAGAAGCAGCAAGACAGGCACTTATGGATAACAGTAACAGCTTAGAGGCAGCGTTAAATTTTCTGCTGAACAGCAGTAAACAGAAACCCATTCAGGGACCACCACCTAGAGGTAAAGCTTGCAAAGAAATGCTGTAAAATAGTGTTCACCAACAAAGGAGTTTGTATATGGTGGATTAATAATGTCATTATGGAAGGGCATGTCTGCGTGTTTTTTTTCCTGGAAGTTAGAATGCATTGCAAACTTGAAAACAAATACTTAGAAAAGGCCTCTGTGTATTGTAATCTTACCAAAATTTTTGAATTTGAAGTCACAAATTTGAATATGCTTAAATGGAAAATAGCTGTATCTGTTTTGTCCGTAATACAATTTTTTAAAGATAGAAAATACAAACATTTTATAAATCCAATAAAAAGAGTGTACAGGTTTTTTTATTTATTCCCCACTCACAAATAACTGTTGATGTTTACAGGTAAAGGGAAGGGCCGAGGACGAATAAGACCTGAAGATGAAGAAGAGCTGGGAAATGCCAGACCGTCTGCACCAAGCACACTGTTTGATTTCTTGGAATCCAAAATGGGTACTCTAACAGTAGAGGGTAAGTTATTGAAATTAGTGTATCTGGAACCAATATTGGGCGGTGTTGGTTGAATTATTTTTTTTTAAACTTTGTCATCTAAAAGGTGCTTCCTACAACTTGCTCCACAGCCAGCCGTGAAAAAAACAAGGAGTACTAGAGGGCTGTTCCTGTTCTTTGAAGGAAGGTCAAATAAATTATACTGTGATGATTTGTACTTCTGTCTTGACTATAGAAGGGCATAGGGTGATTGTTTCAGGTTTGTGTCTAAAACTCAGTAATTTTGAAATACAGTGACGTAAATCCTGGTTTGTTAATCTAATTTGATAAAGACTCTTGCAAATTTAATGGACTACCCTGTTGTTCAGAAGTAAATAAAGAAAAGAGCCACATCTGCAGTCCTCTTTCCTCGCTTTATAAACAACATGTTTTTAAAATGTAAGGGCTGAGGGAAAGGTAGGATCTTGGAAAGAGGGAAGCCAAATAATTCCACAGATGTAATGCAAAAGATCTGGGATTTTTCTTTAAATGTCCTTTTAGTATTTTTCTTTTTTGAGAAGCCATGAAAGAATGTAGTCTATGCACCACGATGTCTGTTTAGGTCTAAATCATTCAGTTCTTTGGAAACTTTGACAGATGCATTAGAACAAAAAAAAAAAGGAAATCTCATACATCCTGAGGTCTCTGGGGGCTTCTATAATATTAAAGTAAAACTCACAGTAAGCTGAGTAATAAATTGAGATTGTTTTTTCTTTTGGGTATGGCCTTGGAGGTGTTTCAGTGGCCAACATGAAATGAAAATATCTGTTTCCATCATTTAACATGAAGGTTTTGTAATGGAGTTGTAATTTTTTTTCTCCCTATAAAATGACACTTTTCATGAAGTGTGAAAAAAGGTCATACTAGTTTATATGAACTGTTTGATATTTCAGAGTTTTCTAAGGAATGAGTGCATTTAAGGAGTGACTGCATTTATAGATAATTATTTTTTTAAGTCTCCAAATACCCTTTGTTATTTGTTAATAACAGACTCTTGCTTTGTGTATTTTCACTGGATTTGAGATTTAAAAAAAAAATTATGGAAAAAGTGCAAAAGCAGCTTGTAGTGAATAGAAGTGAACAGGTTGCTCTGTTGTGGGACAGGTATGAATGGCTGCAATGTCATTAGCTACTTGCACCTGAAATACAAGTAGAACGCTCTGGTCCATCTTGTAAACCCAAGGGTTATCAAGGAGAAAAAAACTGTGTCAAGAGCTCTGGCTATAGAATTAAGCAATAATAGACAAAATGCTGAGAACCAGGCATGTTTTGGATACTTTCTGTCTGTTAGGTTCTTAGGGACTGAGAACAAGTTGGTGTTTCCATCTGTTCAGGATCCAAAGCAACAAAAGCTTTTGGCAGGCATCTGCATCTTCGAAAGACTTGAGCAAAAATCAACTTTTTTAGTAATTATTTATTTATTTGTTATTAAATAGTGTAGGTGGTCAGAAACATAATGATGGTTTTGGTTAGAGCATTGACCCTGGGCATCCAAGGCCAAAATCTTTTCAGTTCTGGATTACGCAGAATTGCCTCTTCCGTCCTCCCAAGAGAGAAGATGTGCTTGGGGTGGACGTTTCGTGCTCTTCCTGTTAAACTGAACCTGCTGTGCAACAAACTACAACGTGAATGGGATCACAGAAAACAAAAGTGAGAGGTAGCATGTCTGTGTAGTTTGTTAATAGGGCCACTTCAGAAAAAGGGAGAAAGTCATAGGCTGTAGTCTGTTTCTTGCTCCTAACAGTTAAGCTGTGACTGGAACACAAATTCAGACTTGTAGTTCTGATTTAAAGATGGTTAATTAATTCTACTCCAAGGTTAATTGTTTCAGCAATTGAAGATCAGCATTAAAAAAATCAATTTCTAATCTAAATTTGCTATACACAGCTTCAAACTGCTGTAGATTATGCCTTTCTTGCCATATAGAGAGCTATCAAAATTTGCTTTTTAGTGTAGAAATAAATAAGTAGTAGCTATATATAAGTCGTAATTGACCTACATTTTTTACAACAGCCGTGTTGTCTGTGTGTATTGAGCTTTTTTAGCCTCTTGTCAAATACTTTTTTTCCAGACTGCTTGCTTTCTTTTCTCAACAAACACATTTGTCAGTTTTCTTCTTCAAATATGTATCCCATAACTACAGGCTATACTCTTGTGGTGGTTTGAATGGTGCTTATAACATCAGTACCATATGGACTCTTGCCTTCACTCACTCTGCATCTGAGCATCCCACCTAATTTAGCTGCAGTTGCCCTTATGTTCTCTGCTGCTAGTGTTGCCTGCAGAGAATAAGTGACAAAAGTAGAGACTGTGTAGGAGAGTTTGAAAACAATTGCCTTTGGCAGAGGTTTTCTTACTCTCTCATATTAAGTCTTCACCCTAATATCCCTCAGAAGAAATAGGACTTTAGTGGAAAGTGAGCATTTATCTAAAGCAGAAAGATACATACCCAAACTCCTAGGGACCCAGCCCTAGAAATCTCTTAACGGGACAGGGCATTTCTGTGCTTTCGGATTTGAATTTATATTCTATTTCACAGTTTATGTGTAAGGTAAACCAGGATGTGTGATGTGTGGGAGTTTTTTGTTTTGTTTTTATATGGTAACAAATTCTTTGGATGACTGGAAGCTAGTGTATCTTGTCTAATTTAATCAGTCTTTTCTCTTGTTTTAGTCCATTATGGTTTATATATTCCCGAAATAAGTTAAAGGTTTGAAATGCGTTGGTAATGCAATAGAATATAATTTAAAATTTTTTGTTTCATTACTTAGTCACATAATTTGAGTATTTGGGAGCAAGGGAACTTGGGAGCTAAGAATAGACTGACTTTTTGGAGTTAAAGGAAATTTGAAACCTTTGGAATTTACCATTTGGTAGCTGTGTTTTCAATAAACATGATGCCCTATTGACAGTAAGAGATCCAAATTGATAAATAGTCATGTTTCTTATGTAGCTTTACTTCTAAAAATTGAACTTCAGTCAGTGTTAATTGTGAATATCAAGAAAATCAAACTTATTTTGTTTGTAGTATCATGTTACCATTGGTGACATATATTAGGAGACTTTTTTTATTTTGTCCCTAACTTCTTAAATCTATGAGAGAAGAATACAATAAATTTCATACATTTAAAGAGTAATAAAAAATCATCAATTTTGTTTCAGTCCTTTAATCCTGTAAATTCAAGTTTGTAGTGAATGCAATGGCAGAGTGTTTTGAGGGTTTTTTGCCACTACTTTATCATAATAATCCTCAGCTTGTATTTATTTCATGTTTCAATGGAAAAATGAACTCATGTTGCAGCTCCTCAGTGCTACTGCTTTTTAGAAAGAAGTATATTGATATTTATGTAACTTGACAAAGCTCTTGAGTAACTGGAATTTTACCCCGTGACATGAAGTGTAATTTTCTTCTAATTTTTTAATCTTTTGGCCAGTACAAGATAGAACATGCCCTGAGGGTAGCTGTCTCAAAGACATGCTTCCATAAAGTTGCATTAAAATATAATTCAAGTTGGAAGGAGAAGCCCAAATTATTGCCCCCAGTGTGGTAAGGGCTGCTGTCTTTGAGTTTAACCACATTATTAAACATGATAAAATCCATGGGAGAGAGCTACAGGAAGCTGTACTACTTGAATTCCATTGTGCGTGGAGCAGTTCTTGTTAAATTGCATTGGCTGGGATTTCCAAGCAGGTCCTGCTGGTTTCTTCTTCTATGAAAAAGTGTTTTCATGTTCATAGAATCATAGAATGGTTTGGGTTGGAAAAGACCTTAAGGATCGTCTAGTTCCAACCCCCCTGCCATGGGCAGGGACACCTCCCCCTAGACCAGGTTGCTCAAAGCCTCATCCAGCCTGGCCTTGAACACCTCCAGGGATGGGGCACCCACAACTTTTCTGGGCAACCTGTTCCAGTGCCTCACCACCCTCACAGTGAAAAATTTCTTCTGTTCTGTTTGTAAAGGAAAGATAAAGAGGTACCTTTAAACTTGAAGGATTTAGTCTAAAAAAAAAAAAGTAATCTTTTAGTTTTTAAAAAGAAAGTTAATATTTAAGAAGCTCTTGGCTTCATGTGCAGGACTTAGCCTGGCAAGTGTATTAACCAGGACCCTGCTTACTTTCAACTGTCCTGTATAATCTCATTCCTTCTTTATTTTCTCATGCTAATTTCTCCTGAACTCTTCTTGATCTTTCCTCTTCTTTGGCTCTTCACCTAAACATCCTATTAAAAGTTCCATGTTTGCCTGAAAACAAAAGTAATTCTCTAAAAAGTTTCACGGATCCCCACAATTCCCCTCCTCTCCATCATCCCATAGTAAGTTTGCTCTTTCTCATGAGATCCATGATAATTTTGTTTTTCTTCTCATCAGTTACTAGATTTGGCTGAATCTCTTGAAGGTAATGCTTGAGCACTTTCTGTTATGGCTCATTGATCAGGGTCTCCAGAGTTCTGGGCTTTGTTACTATTGCCATTATCTACGGTTTGTCAGCTGTGTTTCATTTTATCGTTGCTGTTTCTTGCCTTTGTCTTTTATGCTGTTTAACTATTGTCAAGTTATTTTTACAGAAAGTTTCTATTCAGATTAAAAGTATTCTTTTTTTTCTCCTCATTTTCCTCCCTCTTCCTTTCTCCATGGTGGAATTCTGTTTTTTCTGTCTTAACTCACTTGAATAATAGGTATTTATTGAAGTCTATAGGGAGGAAGGAATAACCTCCTGGAAATTTATGCCTAGTTTTTCCTCGTACTGGTAGGTGATTTGGTTCTAAGTACAGCCCAGAGTAGTGTGCGTTTTCCAGGAACTAGGAATTACAGTTCAAATGTCTCCACTAATTTTTTTGTGTACCGTTCAATTTCTGTATCACAAAGGTAAACACTGCATACTTTTTAAAATAATCTATGGGTTAGGGTCTGAAACACTGTTTCTAAAATGTTTGTGTGAAATATGTTAATAATTGAAATAATTTTTTTCTTTGTAGAACCAAAATTGCAATTTCAGCCACCACATCAAGTACAGCACAAAGTTATGAATACAGAACAGAATGGCATAAAAGAGAATCATTCAAGACATGTTTCTCGCAATGATATGAGACAACCAAGGAATGAGAAACCCCCTCGTTTTCAAAGGGATTTTCAGAATTCAAGGCAGGGTTTGGAAAGTGGTGGGTTACCAAGAAACAGAGGTCCTGAAAGGCACAGCTCTTTAGAACATTGGACAGATGAAAAAAATAAAAGTGACAGACATTATCCTAGAAATGACAGGCCAAAGGATTTGAGTTATCCCATAGCCACTCACCAGAGTGATATTACTTTCAAAAAAAGGGATAACAATATGCAAAACAGAGTAGGAAAAGGGGTGGCTTTCACAGAATTCAAGGAGAACTCTGCTGCTCAAGATACTACAGACAACAATAACCATAAACGTGGGAAAAGGGAGAACCAAATTCACAATTCTGAAAATTTTTGTGATAGGAAGGCACGAACAATAAGTAGCGAAACCTTTATGGTAAAAAGTGAGCAACATTTTGGTGTTAATAACGATTACCAAAATCCTGGTAGAACTGATAATTTTAATGCTGTACCAAATGGGGATACTGAGCATCATCAGAAAGGAAGACGAGTAGGACCTATCAAATCATCAGGACCCACTACGATCCCATCTTGTGATGATAAAATGTTATATTACAACACGGGTCCCAAAAGGAGATCTGGGCCCATCAAACCAGAGAAAATATTAGAACCATCGTTTCACATGGAGTATGGAAAAAGTTGGAGACCAGGGGATGAATGTTTTGCTCTTTATTGGGAAGACAACAAGGTACGTCTTTGCTAAATAGAGTAGTACCTCAAATTGTACCTTTAATGTTTTCTTATGTGTAGGAGATTTATCACCCTAGCACGGAGACATGGGCTTTCTTCATAGATGTGTAGTGTGCTTGGCTAGTATCTTGTTCTTTTTTTTTTTTTTAATTTATGAGGTATGTCACTTACATTCATTGTGTTATGTTTAAGTGCTTAAATTGTCCTATCATCCAGTGATAGGACAAGGGGCAATGGGCTCAAGCTGGAACATAGGAGGTTCCATTTGAATATGAGAAAAAACTTCTTTACAGTGAGGGTGACAGAGCACTGGAACAAGCTGCCCAGAGAGGTTGTGGAGTCTCCTTCTCTGGAGACATTCAAAGCCCGCCTGGATGCGTTCCTGTGTGATCTGATCTAGGTGTTCCTGCTCCGGCAGGGGGATTGGACTAGGTGATCTTTCGAGGTCCCTTCCAATCCTTAACATTCTGTGATTCTGTGTGATTCTGTGATTAAGTAATCTTGAAGGTGATTGTATCTCTCATTGAGGTGGAGTTTAGGGTAACTAGGCTCCTATCTAAAGCATGTGGCTTGAGTGCTGAAAATTTAAAGGGATGAATATGGATCTGGGTGCCCGTATTCTTTTCCAAGGAACAAGAAACAGAATGCTGTGCTACCTGGAATAGTCTATAATGGTAGATGTGTAGTGCCTTTTTCTAGAATAAGTCAGTGTGCAACCTTTACTAGTGCAAGGAAAGATCAGAGTCTGCAGGACTGGAACTGTTTAAAAAACTCCTTTTATTTCAGTCATTATAGAAGGGAAACAGCAGAAGGCTTATTTTTTGTTATTGCTAGTAGACTATTAGCTGAAGAATTTGTGGAACAAATGAGTTAATGCTGCATGACAGTTTTGTTTTACTGATTTTTAAAAAGTTAAATACTTCCTCTTTGGCTGTTTTTCCTATTAATAAGATTTAAGATTTCTCTTCCAAAAAACACTTTCCTTTTATCTTCTCCTTTGCTAAAAAAAATTTTTTGATTTGTTATTATCTGTTCAGGAGTTCTCTGCCAATCTTCTTGAAGAGTTTCTTCAGTTTTTGACCCTTTCTGGTAATCTTGATATGAGAATGACCTTAAATATTATTCTTTGAATAGTTTTTATCCCTACCATTTTCTGTGCTTTTGTTGTTGATTTTATGTTATTTTTTTTCCTTTTCTGTCCTTTTTATAGGAAGTAGATGGTATTAGCTCAGCAGCATTACTTTTATTTTTTTCTCTTTTTTTCATATGACTAAAACATGATAAAACATCCAAAATTTTTGGTAGTGGTACCATAGTGAGTTGGCTCTGAAATGGGAATATATAGCTTGGGTGGATGGATTAGTGTGAAATCTAATGTTATATTATGGAATTGTTTCCTATTTTGAGAAGCATATTTGCATTACGATGAGATATGCTTTTGTAATTCTGAAAAGTATGAAACTTGCAAAATAAGTAGATATGAGGTAATTTCAGGCTGCTACCTAAGAAGTATTCACACATTAGAAGGGGTTTGGGGTTTTTTTTGAGGATTATTGGGTTTTGGGTAGTTATAATAAATGCTGCTGCTCACATCCAGGACAGTTTTGAAATGTAAGGATAAAATACAGAAATACAGCACTGAGCTTAACCATGTTAGGAGGCAGTGATTTCTTTGTGATCAGTAAGATAAAAGTGATTTAATATATTCAAGAAAGCTGATCTGAGTTTGAATAAATGTCAAAAAAATCAAGTTTTTGTTCAGAAAAAGGACTTTTTGAAGGGGCAGTTTTACCATCTTTTAATCACATTTTATTAAGTGTTAAAATAGGTATATATCGGTACGTACAGTGTATATGGCTGATGACACTGATAATGTATTTTAAGAACAAATCTTACAGCAACACTGTAATGCTGTTGTATGCTTACAGCATTACTGTACTGTATTTGTCTTAATGATGAATTTGTTCTGCTTTCAGAGAAATGAAAACAGGTCTTTCAAATGCTCAATCTAATTTCATAAGCTGCATATTTTCTCAATGAGTATTCTAAGTGCATCCTACTGTATTCTTGCAGTCTACCATATGGAAGTTTAATATATCTGGTTTAATATTTGGTACAAATCTTATTTAAAATGTAATACTGACTAAGAATCAATCAATCAATAAATAAATAAATGAAAAGGTGGTAGTTAAGCTGTTTGTGGTATTTCAGGTAGTATTTGATGACCTTTGAAAATTTCTCTTTTTAAGTTCTACCGGGCAGAAATTGAAGCTCTCCATTCTTCTGGGACAACTGCAGTTGTTAAATTCTGTGGTTATGGAAATTATGAAGAGGTGCTTCTCAGCAACATCAGGCCTGTTCATGCAGACACATGGGTATGTGATAACAAATTGTATTAAAAAATATAAACTATATACTCCGTATAAAATATGTAATCTTTCAGAAATTAGTGCCTACTCATGCAAAGAATGCTAATTGCACGTGTAGAAGAATAGTTAAGCAAATACACGAACGAAATCTCATATTTTAGTTGTCTACATGGAACTTCATGAAAGTGTATTATGATGCAGTATTCTTCCTGTATAATAAATTTCAATTGTATTGTTTGCAAATGAGTAATTGACCTGTCAGCCAACAGTTTTGTGCGTATTTTCTCTCTAAAAGTTGTTGCTTACTCTATTAAACACAGTGTTCTGTTTCATTTTATGTACATTGTATGTTGTTCTGTAAAGGTTAGGCAACAGTCTTTAGAAATATATATTATGAAGGTTTTTACTATGTGTGTATGTATGGCTGAAAATAGAAATCTGTATTACTTTACATTGTATCATGATTTTATTCTTTGCCAAATATTGTGGTGGAGGCGTATGCCTTGAAATTTGTTTTAGGAGGTTTAGAATGTATTAGCTGTATGGAAGTGGGAAATTTCAAAAGGCTTTACTTGTGAATGTCATGGAAATAGAGGTAAATTTTTATTTAAAAAACAAATCAGGAATGCACAATTCTTTGCTGTTTACTCAGTATAAAAAGCTGCACAAAAAGTTTTCATATTTGTATATTGATTCCTTAATGATGAGTTGACTGTACTTGTTTTAATTTCTTACCTCTGGATTATATAGCCATATTTTACAACTGTTGCAGAGGCTGAACAGTTAAGCACTGTTTCTTGACAGTGGTCTTTTAACTTGTGGTGTTGCCTGTAGCTCTCAGATGCCCTTATAGCCTCTGAGATGGCCTTTTTTTACTTAAAGAGGTATCTGAAGCTCTTCCCAGCTGATGCATTGCTGTTTCTATGAAAGTTTAACTTTTCTTTTTTCTTTTTTCTTTTTTTTTTAACTTCTTTTTTAACCCACTAGCTGAGCTGTAAGGTGCTGGTTTCTTACTGTATGATTGTACTTATTTTAACCCTTTTTCTGGGATAATAGTCTTTTATTCATGCTTTTGGTTACAGTGTTGGGGAATGGATTTTGTTTTACTTTAACTCTGAAAGTTAGCTCTCTCGGTTTAAGAACTTGGCTTGTTGTTAAGAAAAAATTGATCTAGAAGTGAGGTACCAACCTGAAGCTGTGGTCATTCTTCCTGCTTCTTTGGCCTACCTCTGGCCACATATTCTTCCTCTTCCCTGTCCTCCCATGTTGGATCATCAAGTCCTGTAAGCCACAGGATGAGCTGAGTGAGATGGACCACCTTTTTGTTCCCCCAAGGTTCATTTGTTTTATTTCGGAGTTAGTTTTTTTAGAGCTGACACAAGATGGAGGGACAATATGTGGAGAGGGGATTCTGCTGCTGGAGTAGTATAGTCCTAACATCAGAATGCTACATCGTGATGTAGTCATTGAGACTTCCACAGGTGTTACTGGGGAGAAATTAGGATTTTTTAAGGACCTTTCAGTCCCTACAGAAGTGAAAGATACCTTTCTCAAGGTTCTTTTTAGTCTCAAGAAAGGCTAGGTGAATAGCATAAATTCAAACAACTAAATTTAGATCATTACCGTTATATAAGGTAAATGCCAACCAACATCTTCATGTTAACCAGAATTTTTGTGGTTTCTTTCCAACTTTTTACTGTTTCATTGCTAAAGGGTCCTTGCAGCTGTAGGATTTTTGCAGGAAAAAGCTGATTAGGACCTTGCTCTTCACTTTCTGTGTTTGGATGCTAACTCTAGTCCTCATTTGCAGTTAATCACTCAATGGGGTCGTGCTCTGATACTCAGGTTTGTCTTTTAAGCTGAACGATGTTGGTCACTTTTCTTTATCTCAGTGTTCATAGTAATACATATATCTATGTAGCACACACAAGTGCAAAATGAAGTTCTCATGCTGCTTAATACTTGATTCTTTGTCATAAGATTTAAGTAACTTTGTGATATTTCCTCTTTACGAGAGAACAACACAGATTTTAAACTGACTTCAATAATTACTTTTCTTTCAGTGATGGGTGTTATCAGCAACAATGAACTTGTTTTATTAGAAATGTTATGCTGAGTTTTATTTCAATCTTTCCATGTAACTTCCAGAAAGCTAAGTCTGTCTTAGCTCTCTTACTGAAGACCTGTTACTAATGTAGAAATATACTGTGAGTTCTGATGTTGCTAGTTTTTCAGACTCCTTTTTGAAAGTGGTGTTGAGACTAAGAAAAGATGTAGTGAATTGATTTAAAGGCATAAATTTAGCT
This sequence comes from Pterocles orientalis, assembly GCA_011057875.1. Taxonomy (NCBI): domain Eukaryota; kingdom Metazoa; phylum Chordata; class Aves; order Pterocliformes; family Pteroclidae; genus Pterocles; species Pterocles orientalis. The sequence goes on along the minus strand of WKFP01015257.1, from coordinate 609,414 downwards.
CTTTGTTAGAATTGGTTATTCTTTACTGTTTTCTACAGCACACTTTTTGGTACTCATTTGTTGAATTTATTTTTTTTTCCAAAAAATATAAGCTAGTGAAAGTGTACTTCTGAGAGGAAGCAAAAAACCAAAAACAAAAAACCACCCACAAAAGAAAAGCAAAAGTTTGCTCACTAGTCTCTTGAAAAAACAGCCAAACTATCAGTCATCAGAGTGACCTTATTTTGATGACTTGACCTGTTGTTTAAGCACCTGAACTTCTGGTCTACTTTTGGCAACCCTTATAGTTATCACATATAATAAATCAGTGGAAATTCTTTACATTGTTAGCAGGTTTAATACAATTTTGTTTTCACCCCCTGCTAGTTAAACATTTTTCTCTCTATTCCTGCTGTCTCTCTAATACTGAATTGCACTGCATTAGTACAAGTTTTGTGGTTTTGGTGTTTTGTGTTTGGTTTTTTGTTGTTGCTTTTTTCTTGTCTGTAGATTGAATCTGCCTGATCTACTCAGGATACATTGTGCTTTCCACTTTAATGGAAAACTTGTTACTAGATGATCTTAAGACTCCTTCATAATTGATTGTATACTGTCCATCACCCAGTTTTCCCTGAGTCCTAAGTTTTCAGTCACTTTGACACATGACATGCTGCTATTTATCTTTCTGATGCCTAAAAAAGCTAGTGGGTTTTTTTTTTTTTAAATCAGGTACAATACCCATATAAATATATGTAAGAACACTAAAACTGATTTTCCTTAGTGCTTGCAAAGTATGTGTTAGGTATGCAATTCGTAAATATTTTTAATAATAAAATTACATTTGGATTCCACTGTTTTAGAGTGCTTCTAAGTATCTTGAATATAACACTACAGTACTGTATCCTATTTTCCTCAATGTAGCAGGGGTCACTTAATGAAAATATTATAATCCTGATGAAAAAATTAACTGAAAAGCCATTGTGAAAACAAAAGCTGCTTGTTTTTTCTTGTAAAATATGTAAGATTATACTAACAGTTGAAAAGCATGGAATGTTAAGGGCCTTCCTGACTCACTTAATAGTTTGTTCTGTGAAAAAAAATAAATAAAGATAATACTTTAAACTTTTAGTCTTAATTTTATTCTCTAACTTGTAGGATTTTTTTTCCTTAATAAATTGTGAAAATGTATAGTTAAAGTGCTTATCTTGTGACATTTTTCTCTAAAGCCAAATCCTTGCTTCCTTTCTCCGTTGTTCATTTCCTTAGTCACATGATAGGCCTTGATCTGCCATTTACGCTACAATTATCCTTCCTTTTTTGTTTTCTATTATTATATGAAGGAAATAAAGGTTGTAGTTTTCCCAGCTATGTACATTATGGCCTTATTCTAATTGCTCTTAAAACAAGCCAGAATTCATATGAACTTTTTGCTTACAGTAGTTTGCTAACAGTACTAATTATGAATTCTGCAGTTTAGCTTACTTTCCTCTTCTCAAATCTTACACTGTATTTCTGCCTAAAGAGGTAAGAAGGCAAAAATTTTTATTAAGGTATGTATAATCCTAGTTCTTCTATAATCAGTTTTGTTCTGTGGAGACTGAAAATCCACTTTGCAGCTTCCTCAACTCATTCCTCCAGTAGGGAATGAGTTGAGGAAAGGAAATAGCAAAAGGTCTTGGATTATGGTTAATGCGTGCCAGCAGACATTTGAGAACTCAAATTTGGTAACGTATCATGTACCTCGCGCATCTAAGAGCTTCTACAGGTGTTGAATTATGTTAAATCAAACTAGAATTCAGGGCTTTCTTACTCCTGTCCCCTGTTCCAGGTAAGTAAAGTAGTAAATATCTGTGGGTTTTCTGAAGGTGTTCGAGCCTCTCTCCAGCAATGTCAAGAGCAACGCTGAAAACCACTAAATGGCAAAGGCTTACAGCTTCCTCTTCAAGCTGGAGAAGACTTTTACCTATCAGTTTTATGGAGGTTTTGAACCCATTTTGGTGTCTTAATTTACGACAGATAAACAGTTACTTGAAGGATTGGGTGCCATTTCTTTGACTCTTTAGCCTGGATGGCCTTAGATCTTTGTGTTATGTGTTAAGCAGGAAGTCTTTCCTACTGGGAAAGGTGCAGTAGATAAATGTGTCTTGGTTGGATCTCTTATCTCTACTCTTCTATGATTACTGTAGAAAAAAATGTACCTAAATAGTTGCATAAGACAAGAATTTGATGTCTTTAGTTCTTTGGCTTCTGTATTGTTAGGAAAATCTCTAGAATAATTTTACAGTTCATAATTACTCATTGGCTGAACGAATTAAATTAAGGCTGAGTATTTTGGACTAGCCTTCTTCGTAAGTGGTGGTGTATATTCAGTACTTAATTTTAATCTAAAAAGTTACTAGTCTGGATTCATTTTCCACAAAAGGCTATCTTTCTGCTCTATTAAAACTTTAGATTTAGGTAGTTATTTTGTTGGGATGTGCCTCATTTTCTAGCTCTCCAATATATGGTATTTCAGTTGCGTCTGTCCTGCCAGACTGAAAAATTGCTCTTCGTAGTCTGTCCTAAACTTTTTAATTTTCTTGCCAGAGACTTACTGTAAATGTTGTGTTAAATTTCATTACGTCTTTTGCAGAGCGTTGTAATGCATGCCTTTACACAGAATTAACCTTCAGGTTCTGTCAGGATAATTCTTTATGAAATTTATTTCCCCAGCCTTCTTTTAAGAGGCAGTATTTAGAGACAAGCATTGTGGAAAGCAGTTAGCCTGATGAACTATTAGTAAGTATTTTTCTTTAGCCCCCTGTCCTCTGAGAAGCTATGTAGTTTTTCAGACTTCAGCTTGCAGTATCCTTGTTGGGATATAGACAGATGATTACAACTTAACTATTCCTCTGAAAGTTAGTGGCACTTAGCTGAAATGTAATAACTGACATTTAAAGGTAGTTAAAGAACTGCATTTTACTTTTTAAAAAACTAAAGCAGCCAGATTTCAGTTGAGAGGAGGTAATTTATACTAAGTGGGCATAAAACAATGGCTTTCAATTTTCTATCTGTATCATTAGGCATTGCAGAATAGATTTGAGTCTTCTACTTGAGCATTTCATATTCATCAGACTGTGAAATATTGTTGCAAATTATTGCCAGCAGTAGAAATCAGATTAAGGACACATTCTTCTTGGAGTTTGTAGTTATTGAAAAAAGTTGTGACAGAGCAAGATACTTGGAGCATTACACTGTTCTTTTCCTTCCCCCCACCCCCTTGTTATTAATGAATCATCATCATATGCAATTACATTTATTTGGAGACTGCACATGGGCTCCTTAAATTGTTTGTTTTGAGACAGACTGTTCCTTAGTAAACATCTTCCTTTAAAGTAACTTGCAATTTTATTTTGAAATGGCATAGCTCAACCTGTTTTAAGTATTGTGTTTGATCCTGTTGTCCTGTGCTGAAAGTTCTTCAGATTCTCATATTGAGCCTTCTGGAGGATTTTATCCTCAGATTTCTCTGTATTGTGTGTGTTGAGGTTGAACATGTTGAGTATGCAGAAGAAGTTTAATGTGTAAAAACATCTGGACTGTTCCTGCCATCACCATTTCTGTTTTGATTTCTGTGTCTACTTACATTTCAGTGTTCTGAGTTTGTCCCTATCTAGTAGATTAATTAAAAGTAAAAAACTTCCTCCTAGTATCCAGTCTAAATCTACCCTCTTTCAGCTTAAAAGCGTTGCCCCTTGTCCTATCACTACATTCCCTGACAGAGTCCCTCCCTATCTCTCCTGTCGGCCCCCTTTAAGTACTGGAAGGCAGCTGTAAGGTCTCTTCGGAGCCTTCTCTTCTCCAGGCTGAACAACTCCAACTCTCACAGCCTATCCTCACAGGGGAGGTGTTCCAGCCCTCTGATCATCTTTGTTAACCTCCTCTGGACTCAGTCCAACAGGTCCAGGTCTTTTTTATGTTGGGGACCCCAGAGCTGGATGCAGTACTCCAGGTGGGGTCTCATGAGAGCGGAGTCGAGGGGGAGAATCACCTCCCTCAACTTGCTGGTCATGCTTTTTTTTGATGCAGCCCAGCATGCAATACTGAAATTGATACTACTTAAAGTGAAGAAGCTTTTACTAATAGAAGGGATATAGTGTAAATTGATTAAATATGCATTTCTAAGGAACTTTCAAAATTCATTACTTTTTTCTATATTAAGAACATGATGACAACCTGCGGAAGAGTATGTTTATTTCGAGCACAAACCTCACAAGAGCAGTTGCACATTTATTTTAATATGTGCTCTAAGGAATGATTGCAAGTATGAATAACCTGTGCAATACCCTTTAGGGGAAGAGATAAGCTAGCAAAATGTCTGTGGGATAATGATGCCCCAGGCTTACATTATCCTAGTTTTATGGAAAGGTAATTGGAATGTAGTCTATTTAGAAAACAAATGACTGCTTTGTTTTCAGAGTTGAAGAAAAGCAATGAAGTACAAAGAAATGTCTGATTCCAAGTTAACTCTTGTATTGCTTTTAGCAGTCTCAGTTTAAGTATGTAATTCTTTTCCTTGTGCATCCATTGATTTTCCATTTCTTGATTATTTTTTTTTCTGAAGAATCTACAAATTTTCTGTCATTTGGTATTTAATGTTTATTGCTGCACTCAAAACTCAAAATGTATATTGTCTTAACAGAATCATGTAAAAATGCTTTTGTTGCACCTTATATTTTCAGCAGAGGAAAAATGAGATAAATCTAATTAAAAATGTTAATAGTATATATCCAGGTTTTTTTCAGGATTACTGAATCATTTGTTATAAATTTAGTATCTTAAATTAATGTGTAATAAGGCTTTAGCTAATAAATTGCTGACCCTGAAGAATGCGTTGTAGAATTTTACAAGAACTGGCCAAGAAAATGTAAAATTGTTTGACTTCTGATGTTTTGTTAGTGAAATAAGTTCATAAATATTTTATTTCTGATGCTAAAGAAAAGACTGGTTAGTGAAGGCTCATCTTGAAATTTTTATTTTGAAAACAAAAAAGCAACAGATGTTATGGTGTGGCAGTTTTACATACCGTAGTTAGGAACATACTTGTGACCTGTGTGTTCAGTAGAGACAAAGACATATCCTCGTAAGGATCAATTCCTTTTCTAAATGCAAATAAGGGAAAGAAATGGCTTGTATATGGTTGAGTTTTCTTAATGACATTACGACAAGTTTGTTTTAGTGAATTGGGAAACCATTAACTGAATTTCTCTGTTGCGTAAAAGGCTTTGTACAGAGGTTGAAAGTAGAATATAGTGTTTTAGTCACACAGTACATCAGAATCTCATACAATTGAAGAAACAGTAGAAGAGAGAAAGATGGCGCTACTATGTTAGGTTAAAGTGTCATATAAATGGGTAGAAATTATTCTGGTTATGTATAGAATAGCAGCAAACAATAATTGTGCAGTTGCAGTTCAGAGTCTCAAAGTTTTTAGTGAATCGTACAGTACCATACAGCAAGTCAGTTATATCCCCTTTAAGGACAATCAAAGTTAAGATTTTGCAGTACATCTCTCAGTAGTTTCTGTAATATGTTTAACATTACTATTTCTGTCACCACAGTCTTGTATTGTATAGTCTAATATATTTTACTACAATGAAGCTAAAGCTAAAACCTTCAGCAAAGCTATTGATGTTTTTGATGTAAAAGTTAAATCAGTTACATATGGAGTACTACACACATAATATATATGAGTTCATACACATGTATGTCATCTGTACTAATTCCGTAATGCTTGTAATGTCCCATATTTAGCTCGATGCTTATGGGGTCATAACTTTCAGATGGAAGAAGAACATGTATACTCTATAACTCCTTTACAGTTGTTTATCCTATCCTTTACAGAAATGTATTAATGCAGTTGGTAAGAAATATCTTTGGAGTACTATGTAGTCCTTACTGCTGATGGAGTTGAGCTTCCTTATTGGAAGTGGCTAAAGTCAAGTTTCCTCAGGCATGTGCTATTAGAAGAAATTTTAAATTAGATTGAATTAACAGTTCTTGATTAAAATTTACTTTGAAATGAAAATCTTTTTTTCATAAGAACTTACAAATTCTTACCAATTCAGGATGAAAGTCTATTGCTTTTAGAAAAATCCATTTAGACAGTAAGGCCAAACATTTCCAATGTATGTTATCCTTTAATTTTCTTCCCGTTTTGATGCTTGTTATTTTTGTTTCAGAATAATGCAACTGCTTCCATGCATTACTTTAGATCCTGGTTAGTTTATTGATTAAATATCCTGTAGTTCACCAATTTGCTGGTTGTATCCAGAAGTCAACACTAAAACGGTACTTTCTCAATGTGTGAGAAAAAAAAATGAAAAAGTACACGTAAACATTTTCTTTATATTTGGGGATTTTTGTTTTGCATTTATTTTAATAATTTAAAGATGTATTCTTGGTGTTCTCTAGGTTTTCTATACGCTTTTCTAAGGATAGTGTAAATATAAAAAAATTTCTCATACAGAAAGAAGATGAAGTGCTTGTTGTAGCTCTTTCTTTGTCACCGCAGTGAAATATATCTGTATACCTAGAAATATGTATATGGAGAAAGATATAGAGATGATGGGGAAGGATTAAAGAAAGAATGTAGCTTTGAATGTTACTGTTATGGGCTTGTGAGTTAGAAAATGCATATCACCTTCCGTATGTCTGGTGATTCCCCCCCCTTTTCTTTTGTGATTCCAGAATGAAGAAATAACCCGATTCTTCAGTTTTGAATTGTCTTTGCCTTTTTCTCACTTTATTTTCACAAGTTCCGTGTGAAATTACCAGTTTTATTAGAAATTGGGATAATTTAAAGTTAGTTAGAGATCTGGACAATTTAAGTTCTAAATTTGCTTACAATCCATTGCTATTATTTTAAATTTAAAAAGTATCATGCTGTTTAAGTTTTAAAAAATTGGAGCAGGTTATGTCTACTAAGAGAACTAAAACCATAAAATGTAGAACCGATGAACTCTATACTGTAGAAAAGATTCTGCATTAGAAGGACATGGATGGTAGTGGGGGTTAACTTTAAAAATGAAAAAGTCCTGAGTGGTTTTGTTTTAACTCTTTGTTTTTAAATAGTAACTTTTGTACTGTTCTCGCTGACATACATGCACACAAACAGGACACACTCTGATAAATGTAAGTTCCACTTCATCTCATAAGCCGTTATCCTCCCCAGAGATACTTTTGTTCTTAATTAATTTGTTCTAATGTCAACATCTGTTTCACACACCCGTAACATTTGAATAAGGGCAGACTAATTGCACGTTCCATAAGATTATTTTAATGGGAAAAGAATTTAAGAGTGACTAGGAGTATGATTTCATGGACTGAGCTGATGACCAGCTATCACCTCTGAGAGGAGGAAGCAGTTCTTCCTAATCCTGATTGTCTTGCCTTTTGAACCTGCATTAGTTAAAGGTTACAACTGTACATCTGAGCAAGAAAAGGAAAAGTGGAAAGACAATTAAAGAAAAGAGGGCAGATGAGAAAGGAAAATAGTTTCCGTGGCAGCAAGACAATTGCATTGGTGCAACTGTCTATGGCACTGCAGCCTATATGTCAGAATTAGGTTGTAAATTTAAAGGTGTCTTATAACTAAACAAAGAAATCATCTATAAAAGATTTAATTGTAGTGTGATATGCTTCAAAAGATCCGGCAAGAATTAAGTAGCAATGATAATTGTGTATCTTACGGTTAACATCCTAAATGATATATTAAAAGGTTAATTTTAAAAAAACATATATAGTTTAATTACTACATTATAACTTTCTTTTTAAAAAGTAACATTTTCAATTTAATCCCAGCCATATCCTTACAGTTAGTTATGTTAGTCATCAGTGATAGATTACTACACTGTCTTACACAGTATGTGTGCACATACTACAAGTATATTTTTCTGAAAATGTAGTGCTGCCCTGTGGCTTTAGAGGCACATCAATAAGGCTGTCAGTTTATATTAATTATCTGACAGCTCTATGCAGGTCTAGCAGTGTAACCTTGAATCTCACTTGTTCTTACTTGTAATTAGCTCGGAAATTTGTATGGCCATAGGCCCAGTTTAATACATAAGCGTTATGTACTGTGGAAAAAAAAAAATTGACATCTGCAGGCTCACAAAGATTACTCTGTGAGAAGATTGCTCTGTGAGAGGAACTTGTATTTTAACTCGCAAGCATAACTTGCAAAGAAGATTGATGAAGAGCAAATATGTTGCAATTGTGTAATAGACATGTCAAAAGTGCCCTTGTCACAAAGTCAGTATTTGGTTAAGATCCTTGAAAAATCCACATTAGTGGTAATTTCTCTTTTACTTGGAATTTTCACACCTCATTTGATAGCAATTTTTGAAATTATGCACTAAAGCTGGTCTAAGATTGTGTAACTTAAAACTTACGCTTTTATTAAATGACAAACTTTTTTTTTCACAAAATCCTGTTTTCTTTATTAGTTGTAATGGAGTTCTAAGAACCTATTAAGTATTCAGATAAAGTAAAAGCTTAAGTGAGTGCTGTAGACTGTTCCTTACAAATATAGGATATGTAATGTATTGCAGTTTAAATATTTAAGTTTAGCTTTTTCTAAGAAACCTGTGATTTTCAATGTGGCTGTAGTTGTGGGTTGGTTTTCTGGTTTGGGTTTTTTTTTTTTGATAATCTGGAAAATCTTTGTCTATTTTGGATAGATAAGAGCATGGGTAAGTAGAAGCTGCAAAAATCAAAGCTTGAAGTACCCAAGGAGATCAATGCTGGATGATTAGGCTACAGAAGCAAGTTTTAAGAAAGGAATTTATGCAGCAAAAGGAGATCGCTTCATATATTAACAGTAGGAGACAGCTGGTGCCAGCATAGTGGACAATGCAGAGAAGCATTAAATCTGGACTAGGATATGGGAGTTGAAATGCACATGAAATAGAACTTCATTTTGCAAAGAAGCAAGTGCTCTTTCTTTTTTTTGAGTCCAACAAGTTTTCCATGCATTGAGTATGTGGGTGAAGTTAAAACCACAACTTAAACTGCACCAATGGTTTAGTATTACAGAAATGGAAAGTGTCTTCTGCGTTCTTTGCCCCTGTCTCTTCTTTGTCCCATGGTTCCTTGCCCAACACTGGCCCTTCATCCCTCCTTGCACAGAGGGATATCCCTTAATAGCCCACAAAAGCTACAGTTGAAAAGCCTTAGCAGAAGTGCCCAGTGGATAGAGCAGAACTTTCTGTTCATAAACAGGCATAGACAGAGGTAACTAGTTTGTAGCTGACAAACTGTTGGAGCTGCTCAGCTGTGAATTGCTACTGCGTCCTAAATATATGTGAGCAGAACATGCAGCAAAGCTTTTGTGTAATGCATAACTTCTGTCCTGCTCTTTACTGTCATCCACCTATTCATTGATCTTAAGAGTTATACAGTGAGTATTCACTTCTAGGATTGTATTTTAAAAAAATGTTTCTAAATGCTCCTTTTGAATGCACTGAAAGAAGTCTTGCAATTGAAATTCAGTGAGAAAGCTTTTAATGAAATATAAATTTACACTGCTCTAATGTTATTAACTTCAAGAGTAAATTGGTTGTTCAAGTATTTTAGGTGCTTGATTTATAACTTTATTCTGCAGCTATGAAATCAATTTAATTTTATGTAAAAGCATGCTGGTAGTCGTCTGGCTGGACTGAAGTTACTTGCTGATGCAATGCACTAAGCTCAGCTGGTAAAGTATTGTGGTGGTACAAGCTTTTCAGCATATATGGGTCCAAAATAAAAGCACTGAGTGTGCATATGTTCCCATTTTACGCTTGTTTAGTTCTTGTCTGCCTTACAAGATGGAACAAAAATATCAAAAGTAACAGTGGATTTTTATGGCACAATTTTGAATAGAGGTGGAAATTCCCAATTACTTATGCTTCCCTGTTTGCCATCTTTTTTAGATGCCTAAAGAATGTTGATGTCCTCCACCCCCTCTCTCATGTCATTCTAACCTGTTACTGCAATAATTTCTTTTTGCATTTCATTGTTTGCATCGTAAACCTTTCCTTGCTTTTTCGTATGGATCTGCCAGTTTTTGCTATCTTTTGCAATTGTGCTTCGTGGTATCATTTTATCTCAGAATGCATAGCCCTAGGTAGGTATTGTGCAAGTCTAGAAAACTCAGTCCTGGATCCTGGAATATTAGATAAATAATGAATAATATGCTGAAGGATGGAGATAATAACATATATATATTTTTGGAGTACTGTACTAATATGAAACCTCTACTGGCAATGGAAGGAGAATGAAATTGCTCTAAGAGATTTGTGGCCACCTTTGCTTTACAAAATGTAATCTAGATCTTACATGGATAAGGAAGTAGTAAATGGAATAATTTAAAATGAGACACAAGCAACTGATAAATTGAAAGCAAGCAGCAAGAATGATTGGAAAAATAGTTGATGACAAGATGTGTGACCTAACTGACTGCAGAGTTATAATGGAAGAAATGTAGACAGCTGAAGTTTTTAGGTTGAAGAACAGAAAAACACAGAAGTGAACATCGGAGATACTAAGTTTTGCCTACAAAGGATGGATGCTGTTCCAGAAGAGGGATGATGGTTTTGAGCATGGGGTGGAGAGATTTTAAAGTGAATTGAGATAAAGTTGAACCCAGAAGAAAATCTTTCAGATGGAAGTAAAATAAAATGTCAGTGAAAAAGGATGAAAGATGAACAGTGGTGGACTGAGGGTCAGTAATCAAGAACTGGTGGAAGAAAAGAAATGCAATTACTTAAAAACAAGAAACAATGTTTAATAAAGATATGGCTTGGCAAACTGTTATTTAGGAGAATGTGAGATCCACCAAGGATCAAATGTGAATAGGTAAGATCCAAGAAACAAATGATAATGTGTTATCTGATACGAAGATGGCAGACTTCAGCAAGGTGGTCAGTAACTCTGGGGAGCCACTGTGCAGAGAGAAGAAAGAGAGAACAGTTGAAAGGTGTTCTGCTGCTCATTTGTTCTTATTGTCATTTGCTGCATTGCTTGCTTTCATTTCATTCGGAGCCTCAAGAAATTGAATGTGATTTCACATTTCACTCTTGCCAGTTGTAAAAATATTTGAGTTGGCATGCATGCTTTTAATTCAATGTGTAAAGACAACTACACCAAAATAGAAATGTGTAAGATGTAAGACAAATTTTAGTTTTAATTTGATTTTACTGAATTCAAAGGATCAACAACATTAACTTTGAGATTTGATGAAGATTTGCTGCTCTAGAAATTTACTCTGAAACACTTATCCTCAGAAAGATGTTGGCTATTACAGGTGAGATGCGATGCACTAAATTTTTTAATATCTGTTCTCTTTGAGCAAAGTCTACCAAGGTTACAAATAAAAGATTAATATCTAATTTGCTGCAGTCTCTTGAAAACACTGGTATGCATTGCTAAATTTTCAGTCGTGCATGTATGCTATTTAGTTTTCCAGTTTTGGAGAAATTGAGCACATGAAAGTTCAGCAATTTATTCTTGAAGAGTGCAATCTTTTATGTTAGATTGAAGCTTTAGCAAAGAGTTTTAAGAAAACTTGCAATTGTGTCTGTCTTTAGTCTTCTGGCAAATAATATGGAACTATTTTCAGCTATTCAGGTTTCTTGGAATATACTGAAAGAGCTAAAGGTATTTAGACCACTTCAGGTATCCAGCTTATCTTTTAACATTTTGTTGCTAGTACAGCTTGCACTGTCAGAGATGGATTACTTTGTATGCGAAGTTGAGGATTTCTACTAGGGCTAACAGTAAGGCAAACTGTGTGTATTTTTTGGCTAGACATCTGCTTTTCTGGGTTTGTTTGTTTGTTTGTTTTGGATAATCAGTGTCTCTGAACCTCTTTATATGAGGTAATCAATAGTGCTGCGAGCAGTAAAAGAGGTGCACTGAGAAAAGTAAGTTTTATGGCATAATTCCATGGTTCTCAGCCTCTGGCTACAGTGAAACTGAAAGATATAAATCAATTATGCTGTATTCGGTTGCGTTGAAAAATCTGTTACTTTCTACAGTTATTGCAGACTCTGTAGTAGGGCTTAGTCTGTTTGGGAAATAACAGCTATGACCACAGACATGTTCTGTAAATAGGAGACCTTACCATGAGGAATGTGGTTGTCTGTAACTATTACTTTTAAAATGCACATTTATTGATATTCAAGGTGATTCAGAAAGAGATGTTTCTTAAGATCTGAATTTTCACAACAGAAAGGAACTTGGGCTATAGATTTTCCTTCTGTCTCTTATAGGGGAATATTTTACTGGTGCGACTTACTTACTATTTATTATATGCATGCTGCACTCTAAGATAGTTACTGGGTGTTGGAATTGTTTACAAACTTTAATGAATCATTCAGTGGTCTTGGTTTGTGTTCCTGTATGTTCCTATGTTGTGAATGAAAGGGAATTTTTCCTGAAAGTAGATTTCATACAGCATGTTTCCTCTAGACCTGGTGTCTGCTACAGAGTAGTGTTAGGATATTGAAGAAATGAAACTATAACTGTTTCCCTGAGACACCATTTGATAATTATAATCATGTTCAGAAACTTTTTTCCAGACTATAATTTTTTTTCTATTTCTCTGTTATTAATACTAATGCTCTTAAAATACATCTGTCTTTAATATGTACCACCTTCAAATATTCCATCAGATGAATGTTTTTCCTTTCAGTATTTCTTGACCAAAGTTAAATGTAGCTATTTTAGTCTTCCTTTGTAAATCATTCTCCACTCTCTTGTTTTGTTTTTGTTTGTTTGTT
>WKFP01015257.1:568511-593722 GCA_011057875.1 Pterocles orientalis | reverse complement strand
CCCCCCCCCCCCCCCCAATTCCATGTAATTTGTCAATATCTTTCTGGTATTGAGATGCCTAGGAGTGAATGCAGTGTTACGAATATGTAATTACCTCTGCTCTCATTATTCAGAGGTTATATTTGTTGTTGCTACACATAGCAAATTCGTATCTAAATTGCTGTCCACTATACTTGTAGGCTTTTTTTATTATTGCATCACAGATTTTTATCTATTGTTTCAGATCTGTGTTCCTAGTATGTCAGTTGCCAGTTGCTGTTCCTTGCATTTCCATTTCCTAATTCTGTTATTTCATTCCACACACATTGCTAAACTCTGAATAGCTGATATTTCTCTCGCCCTGGCAGGTTATTGAGGTTATCTTACTTTTTGAATTTGTTGCCTGTATGACTCTTGGAAAATAATTTTGCTTTTTAATAACTGCTGCTGCTGGCCTGTGGATTGAGTTTTGAGATTGTCCATCTTGTTTGTTAACTTTCCTAGGTTTGAAAAACGTATTTCCTCCTTATTAAGTGGTCATCAGCACAGAAGCAGCAGTTGCTATGCATGCATGAGTTCATTCATATGTGTGTGTGTGTTTTATATGTATGTATGTACGTATGCATATACCTACCTACTCATGTATAGTGCATTTGCCTACTCTTCTGTTTAAAACAATGCTATTTACCTGCAGGAGGAGGGAGAAGAAACATATGAGCAAACTCTAGAATTCCGCCGAGGAGGTGATGGTCAGCCAAGACGGTCCACACGACCTACTCAACAATTTTATCAACCCCCAAGAGCTAGAAACTGATTAATAAGAAATAAAAGGTAAATATATAATATTGACATTTTATTTATGGGTTTAGATTAGAAGAAAAGTAAATTTGGATTGTTCTGTACTTCAGTGTCCAGTCTTTGTGAAGCTCATGAGAGAATTTTCTACAACTTTGCCAGTAGTTGGTTGTGTAAGAACCTTCAGCATTGGGTTGCAGATAAATTTTTTGAACGAATAATTTATTGTAATCACCATTTTACAAGCAAATAGACAACTTAAAAGTCCTGAACAAACCGTGTTTCTTTTAAAAATAAAAGAAATATTAAGCAACTTCACATGTATGACCTTCTTTGTTTAATTGTGGTAATCTGTTTATGTGGAGCAGGCACGAAACGGTAATTGTTAAACCTACAGAGATCTTCTGATATTACATCAGCACCTTATCATTTAAGTGAAAGTTTTATGGTTGAGTCTTTTTAGTTTAGAAACTACTTCTTGTGATCACCTACATGGAAGATATCTTTGGCATATTGCTTCTAAATTTTTGTAGGGTTATTGGTATATTTATGATAGGAGTTGGATATCTGTGTTTCTCTGGATTTCGTGGCCATAGAATGAGACTTAGTATACATGTGGGAAAAGGGAAGGCAATAAAAACACTTTGGCAGCGAATAGCTTTTTAACTTTGCTTTATGTAAGGACTCGTGTCATTTGAGCAAGATTTTAATTGATACTTTTTCACTGGAGAGCAGCAGCAAGCTTCTCTCGTTCATGTATGTTGGACCAGTTTCTTCCCTGAAATAATTGTCTGCAGTCCATGCCAGTACTGTCTGGCTCTGTAGAATTCTGTAGAATTTTATTGTTGTAGTATTTAACATGCCAAGGTGCCTTGTTTTCAAAGGCAACTTAGACAACTCTGAAAGTAAAGTTTGCTGGCCATATTTCTGTTGAGTATGAAAGGGACTTACTGAAGATGAAGCATTCAATCCCTACAGTAGGCATATCACCTCAGACCCAAAAGGCCTTAGACCTACCTGTATAATGTTACATCACTTGATAGAAAGGACTTGTTAGCACTGGTACAGCAATGCAGAAATAAAGCTATACTGCCTCTTGGTTTAGTTTTCAGCATACTCATTTAGGTGTTGAAGCTGCCTCTGTAAATCTGGAATTAGTATTGACAAATATCGATTTATAGTCTATGTCTACAGTGTAATAGAGTCTTAAGTGTGAGGAAGCTTAAGTTTTAAAAATCCTGAGTTATTTTTCAAAAGTGGAATTTGAATCCATGCAGTTGTTTAGCCTGGAGAAGGCTCCAGAGGGACCTTATTGCAGCCTTTCAATACTTAATGGGGCCTTACAAGAAAGATGGGGACAGACTTTTTAGCAGGGACTGTAATGATAGGACAAGGGGTAATGGTTTTAAACCAAAAGAGAGTAGATTTAGAATAGATATAAGGAAGCAAATTTTTATTATGAGGATGTTGAAACACTGGAACAGGTTGCCTAGAGACGTGATGTCCCATCCCTAGAAATGTTCAAGGTCAGGCTGGACAGGGCTGTGAACAACCTGATCTAGTTGAGGACGTCCCTGCTCATTGCAAGGATGTTAGACTAGATAGCCTTTAAAGGTACCTTCCAACCCAAACAATTCTATGATTCTGTCCTTCTGAAGAGCTGCTTGCCACACTGTTCTAGACATTGGGTATTAAGAACAATTGCTGCAGACTTGGAGGAAGTCTTGACTTGTTGTTTATTATGAAGACAGAGTGATAGAGTAGTCATGTTAAGGTGAAGTAACAGAAGTATGGGGTAGTGAGTACCTCAGTGTGGTTGCAGTTGACCTAGAAATGATAATTTATTAATATCCATCAGTGTGAGGCAGAGAACACTAACTCAGATTTTTTTTATCAGAGCACTGCATTGAGAGCCCTTGGACCCACTTTAGGTTGTTTACTAGCTTTAACAGATTTGTAAAATAAGATATTCCTCCTAGAGAATCAAGATACAAGAATTAGAATCTAACAATAATAAAAATCCATCCTGAGCTTACACTTCTTGTGTAGAATGTCATGATAGTATGGAAAAGAAGGGGAACAAATAATCAGAAATGAGTGTTATGAAGGATCATAGCTTTCAGAGGAGCTTGAAAGAACCTAAGAGTGTGAACCTATGAGTGTCTTGTCATATCTGTTTCTTGCATCTTCTTTTGCTTCATGACAGAATTAATCTATACATTGTCACACTTGCTGTAAAATCTGTATTGAAGACTTTACCAATAGAGAAACTGCATTTTTGTGAGAAGTCATTGCCAGTCATTGTATTACACCAGTCATATTTATTTCACTGAAGTGCAACCTTCTGATTTATTCTTTTAAACACTTATATCTCTCTAAGTAATCAAAAACAGGTATCTGCTCTTTTGGAGGAAGAAAATGAAACAACAGTAAAGCATATGTTGCACAGAGTTTTTATGCTTATCTATTGTATTTTTTTTTTTCAGTTAGCCTTCTCAGGATGGGGGGAAATTCACTGGCAGCTCCTAATTGCTGAAGACTTCTAGAAGAAATTCTGGCTTTTTCAAAGCAACAGGATGGAACAAAGAAAGCTCATGTGAGCAGAATGAATTTGGACCTGACACCACAAGAGACTTTTTTTAAAGTTCTTAGTTATCTGAAGCTGAATACTTTTTACATATGAAAGAGGCAAATTGTCATTGCTGCCATCAATAAAACCACCGTGCACTATTCTGTTCTTTGCCTTGTATTCTTTTTACTGAGCCTTCATTGTCAGCAAACATAATACTGATGTATCATAATTTTTATTAATTTTGAATTGATTTTGGTTCTAATATTGTTTCTAGTACTGTCGAAGTGAAAATTATATTTTCTCAAAAGCAGAAAGGTTTGGGCCTTTAATTTAGATTTTAGGCTAGCATTAGTGAAACGTTAAAAATTTTCAGCTAATTATTTTACAGTGAAATTCTGAATAGGTTTTGACTGTGTTTTCTGTGTTTATTTTCCAAAGTTGCTGAAGGCCAAATTACAGATTTGCCTACTATGTTTTTCATAATCTGTGACTACAAGGTCAAAGGGGAGAAAAAAAATCATCCATTTCAACAATCATTTCTAAATAATTTTAGGTAAATATTTCCTTTTTAGGAATATTTATATTACAGAAATAGAAATATTTGTAGAATGTACAGGAAAGTAGTTTAATCAAAAGTACTGAAAGACGCATATGAATATTTTAAACATAAATATGTGTATACATGCACACATGTGAATAGTAGGTTCTGACTTTCTTGTAGCTTTAAACTCTGCTTTTATTACTTCATATTATTAGAATTTTTTTCAGTTATCATTCATGCTTGAAAGAATCTTATGTCAAACTACTTTTCATTCTAAGCTGTATCTTTGAATCTTATGTGATTATGACAGCTGAAATTTCACTGTTTCTTTAACTGAGAAGCACTCAAGATCTGTGTACTGTGCAAATCCCTTCTAAGCGTTATTCTGGTCATTTAATTAAGATTGAAATAGCACATATGTTTTGAGGTTGTTCTGTAAAGACAGAATTTTACCTGAGATATGTATTGATGGTATAAGTTGTACAATTAATTCTACTGAATTTCTCTCTTGGGTGCTCATACAAAACTCTGTTTGGATAGAACCTGGTATATTTGGATGAAAATAAGTTTTATATTGATGATTTAATTGAATGTATTTGCAGTACCTAATGTGGATTACTGTCCAAATGCAGTCAGATTTTTAACAAGCATGTAAATTTTTGCAGCATAGCAAGGAACCAAATGTTTTGCTGCCTTAATGGATCCTGAGCAGCTTCTTGAGAATTATAATGCAACTCACAAGTAATTCTAAAGAAATTTGGAAACTTAAAACATGAGCTGTGCAATGTTAAGTTCTTCGCTATCAACTGACGCACAACAAATTTTATAAAGTTTGTTAGATTTCAGTTAGAAACCACTTTCCAAGTACTAAGAATAATTCTGATCAGTTCTGCTAAATTGTGCCAGCAAATAAATAAATTGTAGATCTAATACATTGGATGTTGAATGCTTTACTTCCAGAATTATCACTAAGACCACTGATAGCAGCTATTCAGCTTCATAAAGTGATGCAGCCATAGCATTGTTTTAAAAAGCAGTTTTGATTTTTTCTTTACAAATAAAATGTGCATTAAATTAGAACCCTACCATCAGTGTAGAAAAGTGATTCCTGAAATTACAATAACTTTTATGTTCTTTTGAGCTTTCATTCTTGCTGTGAACTAAATCATAAAATTCAGAAAACTACAGTGTGATTTAGTGAACTGTAAATATAAAGCCTACTTATGAAAATTGGAAGACTGTAGAAATACAGTGCAGCATTCCTCTGTAGTGGCTGGGACATTCTGAAACTGTCACATCTATGTGCAGCTGTTTGTAGGCAAATGAAATATATATTTGAGAATGTTGGTTTTTTTCATAAAACAGTAAAGAGCCCATCCTGGTCTCTTCACCAGACTAAGCCAGACTGGTCAGTCTTTGCCAGATTAAGCAAACAGCTGGAGAGTCTCCTTGAAAAGACATGTCTTTGTGTGGTTTATGGTTCTTTTCCATTTTAGTTTCAACTGAAATAACTTCTTTTGAAAGCTCTGCCTGTTTAGGATCTGAAGAACTAGTGCTTTGAGTAGATAAAAACTGTTTGCATCAACCTGTTCTGAAAATTAAGATTTCATATAGTCATGCTTATTGATTCCTATATCCGGAAACAACATGATGATAAACTAGGTATGTACATAAATTATTTTCTGTATTTGCTTAATCCATCAAAACCACAAATATAATAATTTCCCAGTCATAATGTAGTAAAGGTCACACACACAAGAACAGCATTAATTTCTTTAGCTTTTATGTTCAGAAAAAGTTACCACAACTAGGTCTTCAAAATTGAATTAAAGGTTAACTTGTAATTTGTCAAAAGCAACAGCAAAAGAAGCTTCTGAACTCTCTGAAATGTTCTGACTTCTTGGAGGAGAGCAGCAGCTTCACTACTAAGGTAATCCAGATATGTAGGCATGGACCTCATAGCACGATATGCATATGAAAAGCTTTGTCTATTAGTGGTATCATTCAGAGCAATGGTACAGACTCATAATTACTTTCTTCACACCTTCCCTCCCCCCCAGGTATTCATTTCATGTCAATTGCTTATGTTGGCCTGTTCTGGCTGTAAATTATAGTTTTCTTTTGGGGTTTTGAGAATAATTCTAAAGAATTTAAAAAGTAAAGATAGCAATTACATGTTTACTTATTTTTTCCACAAGATTGAGAGACCATAAAAAGTCGGTTTCCATACAAACACATGCTGTTGATGGACATAGTTATATTTTGGAAATTATGGTGGTATGAATGAAAACAGAATCTATTATATACTAAAAATAAATCTTGTGTTCAAGTAAATATGAACTGTGGGAAGGCAAATGATTAGGTGTATAATACCAACAGAGCACCATAGATGGTCTGAAAAAAATTCTGCAGCTGCTTCCAAGGAAATTGTTTGCAATAATATTATAGTGCCTTCTAATATTTCATGCAACCTGACTAATCTTTTTCTGTCCTAAAATGGATGCATAGGTAAGTATTGTGCAGAAGATAGGTCATTTTCAGGCAGTTTAATATGTCACGGGATCTTGAATGCTTTGCTTCGATTTTCTACCATGTATTTCTAAACTGCAAAGGTTAAAGAACGTAAATAATATTTTATATTTGTTTTATAGTCAAAGTAGTCTTAACCACAAGTATATTTTTAAGCCTGTAGATAAATGGCTATGCCTCTGCTAAAACAGCTGTAGTCTTACATGACTCTGCACAGATTTAAGTCTCAAATAACCGTCTATTATGTGCTAATTATTCTTCTGTGGCTATTTAGCAAATGAACTTGGTTTGTTTACAAGAATAATAAAAGTAAAAAGCAGAATAAATAAGGAATGCTTTATCATTTTGACATGCCACAAATTAAACTGTTTTGTGTACTGGGGGACAAGAATAGCATATACAAAGTCAATGTTCTGCATGCTACTTGAATGAGTATGATAGCTTTCTTCAAAATTGAAATTCTTTTAATGTAAAAATTTGGGATAATTTGGATAATTAAAAAATATTTCAGCCCAGTTTAATTGATGGAATAATACAGATGATCTACTCTGGCATTTCACTGCTCTTGCCATCAGTCTCTTTGGGTATACTATGATCAAATGCTCCCAATAATAGATATTGATGGACAGTTACTAAGTGTGTTTTTTACTCTAATTGGTTGGATTAAAATATATATAAAAACTTGAGATTTAGCATGGTACATGTCAAAGTTCAGATATGTAATGCCAATATCAATCAGGAGTAGGAGCTATAGCTAAGTTTCAGTGTCCTGCAGAAGTGACAATAGACTTCAGCCTGTGCTGCTCTATATTACTCAGTTGCTTTAACTTTGAACTCTGATTTTCAAAAGGAAAAATAAAGAATAAATTCTTATATCTGAACATGAAACACTGAAAATGTGACTGAATATAAAACAAGATGCTGATGCCTAGTGCATATTTAGAAAGAAACAAAAAATTGGAAGAGTTGGGAAGTGTGAAAACGTACCATGCACATCAACCAGGAACCTTTGTGCTCTGTGGCTATGGAATCTGGCATTTATTTCAAAATATTAAAGGTGTAAACAATTCTAGTATAGAATAGCTATATTTCAAAACAACATACCCCAGTACTTTATTCAGTCCCTATACCCCATGAAGAACCTAGCTTTATTTGCCTCTGACTCTTGTCCTGGTTTCAGCTGGGAGAGAGTTAACTTTATTCATAGTAGCTAGTGTGAGAATGTTATAGATTTGCACTGAAAAGAAGGCTGACAACATACTGATGTTTACAGAGTTGTCGTCAATGGTTCAGTGTCCAATCGGAGACCAGTGATGAGTGGTGTTCCACAGGATTCGTTATTGGGACCAGCATTTGACATCTTTGTTGGAGACATGGACAGTGGGATTGAGTGCACCCTCAGCAAGTTTGCTGATGACACCAAGCTGTGTGGTGCAGTCGACACGCTGGAGGGAAGGGATGCCATCCAGAGGGTCCTGGATGGGCTTGAGAGGTGGGCCAATACAAACCTCATGAAATTCAACAAAGCCAAGTGCAAGGTCCTGCACCTGGGTCAGGGAAACCCCAAGCACAAATACGGGCTGAGAGGAGAATGGATTGAGAGCAGCCCTGAGGAGAAGGACTTGGGGGTATTGGTGGATGAGAAGCTCAACCCTTCCAACCTGACTCTGTGGTATGCTAAAGCCCAGCCTATCTCTGTAACTGAATTTAAGTCCTCATCGGGCCAAAACTTTAGTCTCCTCCCATGATTTTTTGTATCTCCTACTGTAGAGAAAGCATTAATGAACAATCATAGAATCATAGAAGGGTTAGGGTTGGAAAGGACCTTAAAGATCACCAAGTTCCAACCCCCCTGCCATGGGCAGGGACACCCTCCACTAGCGCAGGTTGCTCAAAGACTCATCCAGCCTGGCCTTGAACACCTCCAGGGATGGGGCACCCACAACTTCCCTGGGCAACCTGTTCCAGTGTCTCACCACCCTCACAGTGAAAAATTTCTTCCTAATGTCTAGTTCAAATCTGCCCTCTTTCAGCTTATACCTGTTACCCCTTGTCCTATCACTGCACTCCCTGATCAAGAGTGCCTCCCCGTCTCTCCTGTAGGCCCCCTTCAGGTACTGGAAGGCTGCTATTAGGTCTCCTTGGAGCCTTCTCTTCTCCAGGCTGAACAACCCCAACTCTTTCAGCCTGTCATCATAGGGGAGGGGCTCCAGCCCTCTGACCAATTTAGTGGCTCTCCTGGGGACTCTCTTCAACAGGTCCAGGTCTTTTTTATGTTGGGGGCCCCACATCTGAACACAGTACTCCAGGTGGGGTCTCATGAGAGTAGAGTAGAGGGGGAGAATCACCTCCCTTGACCTGCTGCTAATGCTTCTTTTGATGCAGCCCAGCACACGGTTGGCTTTCTGGGCTGCAAGTGCACACTGCCAGCTCATGTTGAACTTCTCATCCACCAATACCCCCAAGTTCTTCTCCTCAGAGCTGCTCTCTATCCATTCTCTGCCCAGCCTGTATTTGTGCTTGGGATTGCCTTGACCCACATGCAGGACCTTGCACTTGGCCTCGTTAAATTTCATGAGGTTTGCATTGGCCCACCTCTCAAGCCTGTCAAGGTCCCTCTGGATGGCATCCCTTCCCTCCAGCGTGTCCACCACACCACACAGCTTGGTGTCATCGTCAAACTTGCTGAGAATGCACTCCATCCCACTGTCCATGTCTCCAACAAAGATGTTAAACGACACTGGTCCCAACATTGAGTCATACTGTTTCTTTATGATGTACAATTATGTTCTGCTTAGGCAAGAAGTGCCCATGAGGTGATCTGTGTATCTCTCAAGAAAATGTGTGTCCAAAGTGTTTGTTTAGACCACACTGTTCAGTTGGGTCATTTCTGACATGAAATCTCTGTAAACTGTTAACCATTGCATTAGTAATTTTTATGGCTTTTCCCTAGGTAATGTAACAGCTACAATTCAAAGCCAGTGGAATGCAGAATAGTAATGACATTAGGTTTGGTTTTGGTATGTTGTTTTTTCCTGGAAAAAAAAAATCTCTTGTAAATTAGGGGAAAGTATTCTGGTTCAGGGTTCACTAGGTAGGAGTAATGCTACTATATACTTTTTCCTCTCAGATCCTTACATCAGAGGCTGCTTTACAGTGCTACTTTACATTTACATTGCTATCAATTTTTTTAAGGCAATTTTGAATTTCATTGCATAGGCTGTAGACTTTTATCCAGATATTTCTTCAGCCTAGCAAATAGGAATCTCTTGAGTCCTCTATATATAAGGACTTCATTAATTTTTGTGGACATTGATTAACG
This sequence comes from Pterocles orientalis, assembly GCA_011057875.1. Classification (NCBI taxonomy): domain Eukaryota; kingdom Metazoa; phylum Chordata; class Aves; order Pterocliformes; family Pteroclidae; genus Pterocles; species Pterocles orientalis. The sequence goes on along the minus strand of WKFP01015257.1, from coordinate 583,984 downwards.
TATCCCTTTGATAAAGTTCCTTAGTTCTCAAAAGCCTTTAGCTATGCTATTCCCAATTACTTCTATTACTAGAATTTAATTTTAATTTAATTCCTCAGAAAAAAAATCTTCTAATTACAGCCTAAATGTGTTCAGTTACACACACTTGTGCTTATGTGACCATTGACTTTCATTTTAAAGAGCTCTCATCTGACCCTTGAGGTATTTGTGGGCAATTTCTAAACTGTGTTGACTGAGGGCATGGAAGAACAATTTTCTGCAATTCCTGTTCAATAACCATTTGCAGCATGGTAGCATGCTATGGCAGGAGGTCTGTGACTTGCGTGGTCCTTCATGCTTATGTTGTGTGCAGTAATTTCTGTTCAGTTGTATATGCCTTTATTGAATTGATGAGTTCTTTAAACTTGTAGTTTCATGTGCATTTCTTTAGTGATAAGGGAGAAAGGCTCTATAGTGTTACAGAACAGTGCAGAGTAGAAGGGACCTCAGGATATCTCTAGGCCAACCTCATACTCAAAACAGGGTTGATTATGAGGTCAAATAAGATTGTTCAAGGCTTTATCTAGTCACATCTGGAAATGTTATGCAGACGCATAAGCTTTCTGTGCAGCCTGCTCCAATGTTTGACCATCTGTCCTCATGGGGAAAGAAAAGTCTTTCCTTACATACAGTCTGAACCTGTCCTGTTTTGATGTGTGCTTGTTGTCTTTTGTCCTCCTGCCATGCACCGCTGTGAAGAGCCAGGCTCTGTCTTGGTAAATCTCTATGGGAAGGCTGCTGCTAGGTCTACCTGCAGCTGTCTTTTCTCCAGGCTGAGCAAACCCTGTTTCCTTGGCCTCTCCTCACAGGGCAAGTGATCCTGACCTTGACCATTGCAGTAGCCCTCCACTGAACTCATTCCAATTTATTGATGTCTTCCTTGTATGGCAAATCCAAAATTGTGTGTGATATTGTAAGTGGAGTCTAATGAGTCCTGAGTACAGGAGGATTATCGTTTCCCTTGACGTACTGTTGATGCTCCTGTTGATATAGCTTAGGATACTGTTGGCCGCCTTTGCTGCCAGAGCATACTGCTGGCTCATATTCAGCTTGCTGTCTGCCAGTACCTACAAGTCTTTTTCCACAGAGCTGCTCTCCAGCTGGTCAGTCCCCAGCCTGTAGCACTATAAAGGAGTTCTTCCTTCCCAGGTGTTTGACTTTTATTTGTCCTTTGTTTAATGAGATTCCTGGTGGCCCCTTCCTCCAGCATGTCTAGGTCCATCTGAATGGTAACCCTGTCTTCCAGCGTATGACTTTGTTCTTCTCCGAGCCCACCTCCAGTCTGATGTCTTTGCAAACTTTGAGCAACCACTTTGTTACCTCTGTCACATCTCTGATAAAGATGTTAAACAGGGCAGATCCCAAGGTATACCCCTGTGGTACTCCTGTCATTACTGGCCTCCAGGCTCGAAGGTTTGTTGGTCTTCTGCAGAGACATAGTATATAGGCACTCAGTGACTGCTGTGGTCCTTCAATCTTCTGTCTCCTTAATCACCACAGATCACAAAGGGACATATTGGTAGCACAAAGCGTAGTTGGGAATAACAAAAGGTAATTATTCAAGTAATTTGGGGCTCATGATCTGTATTTCAGAAGACAAATGAAACCTTTGCTCAGCAAGAGGGATTTGCAGTAGGACTATATGGCGGGGAGTACCTGTTACTACAGCATATTATGTGATACCTATTATTCTAATTACAATTTGCATGCATTTTTTTCCATCTTTCAATTTCTCGTTTCCTTGTAAAATATTAAGATCCAAAAATAGGCTATTTAAAAAATAATTTATATCCTACTTTGTTTTGTTTAATTGTGCTAGAAAGAGTGACTTGGATTGTACAATCTCTAAGCATGGCTGATCTAACACTGCTACTGTCAATTTGCTCTAATACGTATCTAAAATAGTTTGACTCATACTCCTTGTATGCTGGATGACTGTCACTCAACAGAACAAAACCATGCTCTGCTAGCAAATATTGGAGTTTTGTGTCAACCTGCTGATATTTCTTGATCAGGTGTGTTGACCTGACTGGTTGTTAAACTCCACCCTGAATATAAAGACAGGCAAAGAATTGAGCACATTTGACATACAAACTCAGACAGTAGTAACTGAGCCTGGGGAAGACAATATTGCTTACTATGTTGTTGATATTACCAGTATGAAGCAACTTTTTTATCTTAAATATGCTGTTTGAAATGCTTTGAAGTAGAGCAGGGAAGCCATCTGCTGACAGCAGTACGCTATGTGATATGGTAGGACCCAGAAACAAAGCAGTCTAATACTGACAGAGTAAAATCTCTGTGCTAGCTACTTGTGTTTCCAGTGCAGAATAGAAATGAGTGTCTTGGACAATGTCAGGAGCAGGGCTAGCCTTGAGCACAAAATTAAGAGAGTATGATGAGCATCGACTTGGCAGGAGGGAAGCTGGATTAATGTGTCTATTCCCAGCAGCAGGAGGAACAAGGACCTCCTGGCATGGTCTCCAAACTGCCTCCAAAGGAACTTGGAACTGTACAAATCATAAGGGTAGGCATATCCTGAAGTGCCCATTTAGTGAAAAATAAACACTCATTTCCTCCAGGACTTGCTCTCAATGGGTATGCTTTATTACTGGCAGGAGTTGTAACATATAACTGTTTATCCCATAAAACTTGGAATAGACTGTGCTGGTCACAGAGTGATCTGAAAGATCGCAATATTTTATTTTCTATGGGATTACCACATCACTTTAAGTATGTCTCTTCCTCTGTGTTTGCCTGTGGACTGCAGAATTAAAGCATCACTTGAGGATTTATGCAAGAATAAATTTTAAGAGTCTACATTTGTTGAGCCTTTTTTTGGTCCAGTTCCTCCAGCTCCTTATTTGAATGTACCAAATATGAAACTTGTTAGCATATTTAAAACTTTCCTTTGCATGGAGATTTATACTGTGAGTTCATGTATTATGAGCTATGATGTGCTGTGGAGATAAATTACCTAAAATATTATATAAAAGTCAACGTCTGTATGTGATTAATTGAAGGAGTTATAGAGGAGAGACCTCAGCTGTTTGGCAAATTCAAAAAGTACTTCCAATTTTTCTAATGCCAAGTAGTATGTAATGAACAAGATCAAATTATAATGCTATGGTTCACTGAACATGGTTAATTAAGATCATTGTTCATTCACCTAAGGCTTGTCATTTGATATTTACATTGTTGGAGAAATGCATGACTCAGAGCTTGGCAGTAATCTTTTCAAAGAAGAGCTATTTATAGAATCATAGAGTCATAGAATGGTTAGGGTTGCAAGGGACCTTAAAGACCAAGGGATGGAGTATCCACAGCTTTTCTGGGCAACCTGTTCTAGTACCTCACCACCCTCACAGTAAAAAACTTCCCCCTAGTATCCAATCTAAATCTATCCTCTTGCATCTTTAAAAGTGTTACTCATCATCCTACCGCTACATTCCCTGATCAAGAGTGCCTCCTTATCTCTCCTGTAGGCCTCCTTTAAGTACTGGAAGGCTGCTATAAGGTCCCCCCCATAGCCTTCTCTTCTCCAGGCTGAACAACCCCCAACTCTTTCAGCCTGTCCTCATAGGGGAGGCACTCCCGCCCTCTGATAATCTTTGTGGCCCTCCTCTGGACTCACTCCAACAAGTCCAGGTCTGTCGTGAGCTGAGGACTCGCTGACCTGGATGCAGTACTCCAGGTGGGGTCTCATGAGAGTGGAGGAGAAAGGGAGAATCACCTCCCTGAGCTTGTTGGGCACGTTTCTTTTGATGCAGCCCAGGATATGGTTGGCTTTCTGGGCTGCAAGTGCGCATTTGCTGGCTCATGTTGAGCTTCTCGTCGTACCCCCAACTCCTTCTTCTCAGGGTTGCTCTCAAACCATTCTCCTCTCAGCCTGTATTTGTGCTTGGGATTGCCTCAACCCATGTGCAGGACCTTGCACTTGGCCTTGTTAAATTTAGTGAGGTTTGCATGGGCCCACCTCTCAAGCTTGTCCAGGTCCCTCTGGATGGCATCCCTTCCCTCCAGTGTGTCCACTGCACCACACAGCTTGGTGTTGTCAGACAACTTGCTGAGGGTGCACTTGATCCCGCTGTCCATGTCACCAACAAAGATGTTAAACACTGGTCCCCGTATTGACCCCTGAGGAATGTCACTCGTCACTGGTCTCCTCTTGAACATTGAGCCATTGACCCCAACTCTTTGAGTGTGACCCTCCAGCCAATTCCCTATCCACCATGTGGTCCAACTATCAAATCCATTTCTCTGCAATTTGTAGACAAGAATGTCATGTGGGACAGTGTTTAATGCTTTGCAAAAGTCCAGGTAGATGATGTCATTTGCTCTTCCCTTATCCACCAATTTATAAAGAACATCCAGTTCTTTATAAATATCTCAGCACATGTAAACCTGGGCCTAGAATACATTGAAATATGTTCTCTGTGTAAAAACTGTATCACATAAGGGTATAGTGTTTCCTTCCTGAGCTAATGTTACTGGTAAAAATCCTCCTAATGCAAATTTTTATGATCATTTAATGTGTCCTTCCCTTTCTCTTATGGGAACAGATTACAGTAGTATAAATGCTATGACTGTACCAGTATAGCCAAAGCAGAATGATTTTTGTTTGTGTCCTTGTGTCACGTGTCTGTGTCCTCTGTCATATGAGCAGCGTAAGGACCTGCTCTTGAGAGCTTGTTGGGCAGTGTTGGACACGGGCTGGCTCACCAGCTTTACGAAGTGTTAGAAGATACCCTGCCCCAGGTGGTGGGTATGCTTGCCTCTGCACTATGGAAAGACAAGGATCTGTGCTCCTCCGCAACACAGAGAATGTGAATGAAAATCATAACCTCTCGATTTTTCCTCGTTACCTACAAAGTAATCCATACGACCTTTCTGCAGTGAAAATTCTGCCCATACATCACCGCACGTATTTTGGACTATATGGTAACAGCAGTTTAAGAAGAGCTGATTTTCTCCTATCTGTTGTGCCCTGCCCACACTATGTTTCACAGTGTAGATTGCACTACCCTAGCATGATTTTTTTATTATTATTCCACACAGGCAAACACTCATGCAGTCAACAGAGCCTATTGTAATCAATAAGCCTTTTACCTAGTAATTCTTATGTTTTTCTGTTGCAATTGGGATATAACTTGGCAACAAGTAGGAGTGAATGCTAGCACTATTTCACTCATTTTCTAATTGAGAAAGAAAATAGAGAAACTGCTATTACTTTTGTTATAGCAATTAATGGTAAGTCTAGAGCAGCCAGATTTGCTACTCTATTTGTCTACATTGGTTTTGCCCACTTTTTGCATTTTTCTTGCTTCTTTTTACAGGAATCCAGATTTGCATTAATGGGTTTAAGTGCTCTTTTAAAAGTGTGCAGAACTGCATTTCTTCTAACTACTGCTGAGGATTAACTTTTGCTTTAGAAAAATGTTTTAAACCTCTACAAACAGAATGGAGTTTTGAATACCTAGAACACTATGTCAGTCTCCTAAAGATATTTTTTTTGTAGTGTTTGTAAATTACTGTATTTGAAGGCTATACGGTGCGATATAAAAATGTATTAAAAAAGAATGTCAGAATTGCAAATGAGCATCTCTCTCAAAAACAGTTTTAAAACTCTGCAAATATATTGTTGAAATCATTGCTTCTTACATGAGAATAAAAACCGTTGCTTTCAGAAATAATATGTAATTGTTTTAGGTTCTAGCATCAGTTTTAACATTATTTTTGCTCTGGTTAGATGCCTTTGTTTTGGATTGTGGCTTTTTTGTTTCTCTGTTACAGTAATTCTGATATTCACTAGGGTTTATATTGTACTTTTCTTTTTCTAGGGAATAAGATTTCTCTGCATGCTGATATCCCTAAATTTCAGGCTAAAATCTGCTAAAAGTATAAGAAATTTATTTCCGTCCAGGATATACGGAAACACTAGTTAAGAATTTTCTTATTTGTATAGTAAAATAGAACTTGATTCTGAAAGGAAATCTTAATGGCCTTTGTACTTCTCAAATTTAGAGAGGTCAGCTTGAATGACAGGAAGCTCATGAAATTTGTATGTTGAGCTCAAAGCTCATGCTTCTGTTATGCAGAATCAAGTAGGTAACTTTTTTCCCAAAATAAACAAACAAGCAAACACCACCCCCCCCAAACCAAAAACCAAACTATAATGGTTTCCTTCATTGTCCTTTTGTGGCTCCTCCTTGCCTTTGTGGTCTTTACTATGTGGTCTAATAAAATGTTTTAAATTATCTTTCTGTTTTTGCTATGCTCAAAACATCGCAAAGCTATCACTGGTTGTGAATGCTGACAGATTCGCTAAATAAACTTATAAAATACAGAAATATTTTTTCTCTAATATTTTACTTACCAAATAACATTGATAATTATTGTTAATAAAAGGAGAGAAGCACTTTATGACAGTTCATTTAAAATATTTAATTAGTAACTGTTTAAGCATATAGAATTCCTTTTTTTTTTCACCCTGAGATACATGGAAAATCAAGAAAATGTTGTTCATCCTAGTTCTCAATAACCATTCTCTGTCAGTATTTGTTGAAGACTAGAATAATCATAAATAGCAAAGATGACTGAACATATGTGTTTTTGTTTACCTAATGCCAAAAAGTATTGTTTCCAGGAACTGTGAAAGAATCTGTCCTGTTCCTATCAATGCCCTTGAAACAGCTGAGTTAAGCTAACCACAAAATCTTGTACAGGTTACATGAATTCTTTTCCTCACATGCTTAAGTTTTTATTCTTTGGAAGCTTCTTCAGCAAAGCCTAATTTTTAAATGCTTAATCATTCCCTATTACATTGGAAGATTTCATAGACCAAAAAATTATTGTAATCCTGGATCCCTTTGAGGGCTCCAGACCTAAAAGACTTGAGTGCTGCAATAATGAATACCATTGAATTTGCATGTAATGAGAAAAAAATCCCTTTGTCCTTAGCTGAATCATATTAATGTGAATGCTTAGGATAGACCATTTTTCAGGGGGAAACGAAAGGGGTAATCATGTTTATTTGGATGGAAAGCACTTATATTCAGGCTGATACATAGTTTTTGCCTCAATCTCCTCAACACGGTATGCTTCACCTTTCCATCTGTGAGGGAACTGGAATTAATGGACTTTCTAGAGTCAACAAAAAATGAATTTTAATTCTTTGGTGATATTCACGTTAAGAGTATCTAAGCCTCTGTCTCTGATGTGTGTTCTTCAAAGTGCTTATGTTGATTACTTGGATTTTTAGGACCTCTTGACAGAGTGTAGTGATTCTCTGACAACTACTTTGAGAAACATCCAGGCAGTCCTTCAAACTGAGTCCCTCCCGTTCCGAACGAAAAATATCTAAATCAAAGTTTTGAAGATTGTGCAGAAATTTAAGAATACAGCTTGTTTATTAGGGATAATTTCAAGCAGATGCTATTTCTAACTATGGAGAGGAACATGTCTGACAACTGCAATTTCCTTTTTTACCTTGGATGTTACGTCTCTGTACTGGCTTTCTGTGAAAGTATTTGCCTGCTAGAGCAAACTTCTTTGAAATGTGAGGTACAAAAACATGAAAAAAACCCAACTGGATTTATTTCCTTTTTCCGTTGTTTGTCTTCATTAATAAATGCAACATGTTACTCCTCTGTCTGTGCTGGCTAAAATTGCATTGTGTTATATTCTAACAAGTGATGCTCACAGTTCAACCTGTGCCCTTAGTAGGCTTGTGTCTGTTGCTGTATTAGAAAGGCTCCACCGAAATCCTTGTAATCTGTGTCTGTGGTATCTAAACATAGTCGTTGTCCCCACTGCCTCACTTAAAATACAGTAGTTGTCTTTTTTAATTGGTTTTGATTTCAAACTTTTGTTTTCATGGAAATTTTGCATCTTTTGTTGTCATTAATAAGCAGATTGCTGTTGATTAATAGACCTGCACTTAGTAAGCAAATCTAATGGTTTGTTTGCAAATCTCAATTGAAATTGTGGGGCTACAGAGCATGACTGCATGACTACCTGGAGGGCTATCCCTTCTTCCTCCCTGCCTCCCATCTCAGGGCAGGAAAATTAAGAGGGCAAGCCGCTGCTCTATGTCTTCCAGGCAACCAAGAAACAGTCCTCAAAGCATCCACATGGACATGATTAATTGTAGGGTGTGTACATTTTGGGAGAAGAGCTTGGATTTTCACAGATACATTTATCGTAACCTGATACTGAGTGAAGTTCTCCAACTTTTAAAACAGAGTGCTATGAATTTCCAGGTAGAAGAAGCTCTAGCAATGTGGTTTACATTGACTGTCTAGACAGGGACACTAGAAGCATTATGGGGTTTTGTAGCTTCTGCTGCTCATACAGTCCTCACCATGGGAACTCACAGGTGGGTTGCATTTGGAGGCCATACATTCCCTGGACATTTCTCTTGTGAGGCAGAATGTCCTGGTGGATGTCCACAGGGAGGGAAACTTACAAGAGTTTTTTGGTGAATTTTCTGCTTCCTACTCCCCATGTTCCTGTCACTGGGTCTGTTGTTAACCTGAAAGCTAAGATGGAGGAGTCGAAGCTAATTGACTTTCCAGCATGGTTGAACCTTTTAAAGTGATGTGCCTTACTGTGGAACGCAAGACAGCAGTCATAAGCAATAATGGACAAAATGATGGAATGTCTTTATGTCCAGCTGAGGTGTATAATACTGCTTTAGGGTCTTGGTTTGAGTGCTTGTTATGTGTTTTCATAGAACACTTTATTTTCCTTGGGTGTTTTTTTAAACACTGATTCTGATTGTGACATAATGTAGAGAAAGTATAGTCCAATGTAATTGCTAGTTATTTTATCAATCCTGTATTTAAGATGACTGTCTTTTCCAGTAATAGAGTAGTAGCTCTTACTCCAAGAGTATCTTTATCTGTCATTGGTATTATTAGTTCCAGGAAACTATATACATTTGGATGATTTCCTGGTTTCCTGTTACACAAATATTTGCCCTTCTCTACATTCCTTCTCCTTCTGTCTTCAGAGACAAGCTACTTCTCACTGAACAGTACAGAAGTTTCTGGTTAAATGCAAGGAGGAAATATATATGTCCTATTACCATTTTTATTACAAAAGGAATCTATTAATCTGTGCTTCTATTGGTTTATAAGACAGAGTGAAATTCAACAGCAAAGGACTGCCTTTCCCGTTGTCTCTCTTGTTTACAATTTGTAAAAATTGTTTCTCTGTTCAAATTTTCTTTTATATTGTGGGGAAAACCTTCTGTTTAATTTGGCTTTTCTGTCTGCATTCAAAGGAAGAGAATTTAATAAATTTTAGAGTTAGAACCAACTTATGCAGATGAATTTGAGTAATCTTGAGATAAAATTTGCTGATTGTATTAATGTGACTATCACAAATTGCTATGAGTTTCCAAACGTTTAATCAGTGCCTCTAGCAGCTGTGGAGGACTATTCCTGCAGTTTTGCAGAGACTGCAAATTGACTGTCTCCAATGACTCGTGGTGTCTCAAAACATTACAGTTGTAGATAAGAAGATGGCCAGGAATGCACCAAAGGCCTTACTAACAATGGACTCAATCGTTGAGGCTCTGATAAGGCGGAGCCTCGGAGCCTCCGGAGCCTCCCTGACGTTCAGCTGAAGATGGCAAGGAATGTGCCGAAGGCCTTACTCCATGGACTGGCAAAACCCCTGCTGAGTAAGGCCATCAACGACGGGCAGCAAACCCCTGCTGAGTCTAACAATGGACCCCATCTTGCTCTTACAACAAAGCAGCAAATCCGTGCTGAGCAAGGCATTGCCTCTGTCTGTAAGAGGTGAACAAGCAAAGAGAAGGAGCGTGCTCACGCCCACCACCTGAGGACTCCCGAGATGCTGACAGACTGATCGAGCAACCCCCCCTCCAAGATGTCGACGCTTTTCTCCAAGGATCCAAAGAGTGGTGAAAACTTTTCTTTCTCTTTTCTCTCTTTCTTTTTCTCTTCAAGTATCTCTTGATCTCTCCCTGGCACATATGGCTACACCTTATAAGTTTGATGCCAGCTCCTTTTGGGGCTTGTTTAGCAGGTTTTCTGTAGGTTGTTTATTTTAATACTGAAAAGTGATTGCAAGTGTTGTGAGCGGCTGCACGTTTCTTAGTATCGTTGGAGATCATGCTGAAGATTTGGTGTTGTTGGCGGTCGGTAGCATTGCCATGAATTGTCTTTACCAATTAATTTGTTTTCTTTTATAATTCTGTTAAGTTTAATGCCAGCTCCTTTCAGGGGCTTGTTTAGTAGGTTTTCACGTAGATTGCTTATTTTGGTGGTGCTTATTACTAACCCTAGTGATATTGGTAATTATGCTATTCTTACCCCATTACTATGAGATTTTGTGTTATTAGTGAATGGTAAAATACTCATGGATTGTCTTTACCAAGTGATTTTCCTTTTCCCTTGACCCTGATGTATACCCCACATTTTCCCTTTTCCCTAAACAATTATATGCATTAAAATTATAAGCCAATATGCAATTCTTTGGTGTCGTTTCACCTTAATTTTCCCCAAGGGAATGTATATATAGAACCTCCGCGAACCCCACTCGTCCCACCCAGGGACGTCCATGAGCTGGGTCAGGACAGCAGCATACTCTTTTCAGCTCTAGGCATAGTCTTCTGCTCTGCAGAGTGGCCGTAGCACCACTGCCATGAGACAGGGCTCAGCTTCTCTCCTCCTTTCTTACCTGGCCTCTCCCATACCAGTCCAGATAATCTGGTTTCTTTTCAGTAGCAAAACCATGTTGGGAGTGAGGTAGTCAGCATGTGTATAAATCTGCAGACAGCAGTACTTGTTAGTCTGGGAAACACAGCAGAGTTCTTCAGTTAGAACAGAGAATCGAGACGTACAGATGCATTTTGATCACCCTGCTGCTTACCTTACCACAGACATACATAATTTTGTTTCCTTTGCCCCAGGCAGCACTACACTTATAGCAGCTAATGCTTGCTTTCAGTCTCAAAACATCAGCGAGTTCATGGGAATAACTTCTGTGCTCTCTCCTCAGGAACAGGAGAGGACCTGCCGAAAGATGTTATTTTAGCTCAGTAATATTCCTACGCGTTAGTGGCTCACTTGCTGCTCCCTATCGCATCTCTGAAGTAGCTCCTTGCACACATTGTCTCTTCCTGACAGAGGCAACCACAGAAAGGACTCGGCCACACACCTTGCAGCAAAGCTGTTTGCCTCTGCTGCTGTGGTAGATAATAATGCAAAGTACAGAGCAGGGAAGATTAAATAATCTAAACATTATGAAAATACTGCAATAATTTTACATTTTCTCCATGCAGCTGTACTAGTTTGAAAGCGCTGTTATGTATAGGGCTTTTGCATGTGACTAAGGGTCACATATACAAAGAGACAGTGAGAAAAATAAACTGATGGGGTAAAATTAGTTTAAATGGTGCCTAGATATTTGAGATCTCTAAGGTTGGGGCTGGCAAGTACACAGGCTAAGATCGAAATTCCGAAAGTGACACACACAGATCACAGTATTCATAAATTCAGAGTCTAATTTGACAGAAAATAAAATACAGGAATATGAATGTACAACAAATTTCATCAGATAGGAGCCATATCCCCAGGAATTCCTGTGACAAAGGGCCTCCCCAGAACCGGGATATGATGCAATTACATTTTGAAGAAACTTACAGCAAGGATGCCTGACTAAAGGTAGAAGTTTCTGAGAGCATAAGAAAAAAGAAATAGTGTAAAAGAGAGTATGTGTATAAGAGGCAGATTCACTCTCTCATACTAATAAAGTGAGGATTACACCTGTCTTGAAGCTCTGTGGTGAGTGGAGTAAAGGCCTCTGGCACTGGGCTTGGACCTGCTTGCTTTCCATCCTTTATTCTTTTTTTTCTGCTTCTCTCTCTCCCTCTCCCCTGACTCCTTTTACTATGTGCAAACTCAATATTTATGTGAAAAAACTTATCCTGATTCTTACGGAGTCTTGTCAGATTCACCTGTGCTAAAAAAAGGGGGCTCTTGGAAGCTCTGTTTGGGACAGAGCAGTACCAGCAGAGAACAAAAGCCAATCCCAGGCTGTCAGGAGGGTGGCATACGACTTCTCTCCCTGGGAACAAAAGGGAGGTTCCAGAGGACTATTATCTTGGAAATCCTTTCCAGAGCAGGATCATCCAGAGCTACCAGCTCTTCACAGCTCTCTATAAATACTGGTAGTTGTCCACAGAAGGAGTATGTCAGGAAGGAGAATTTCATGATGATGCATTCCCATTCTAGGTCCATCATAGGTATTGCTATGGAGTGCTATGTCCAGTTCTGGGCTCCCCAGTACAAGAGAGATAAGGATGTGCTGGAGAGAGTCCAACTAAAGGCCAAGAATCTGATGAAGGGAGTGGAGCATATCATGTATGAGGAAAGGCTGAGAGAGCTGGGACTGTTCAGCCTGGAGAAGAGAGGCTCAGCGGGATCATATCAATGGATATAAATACCTGAAGGGAGGGTACAAAGGAGGTAGAGACAGGCTGTTTTCAGTGTTACTCAGTGACAGTGGGGCAAGAGGCAATAGGCACAAACTGAAACACAGGCAGGTCCCTCTGAACATCAGGAAACACTTTTTTTCCTGTGAGGGTGACTGAGCACTGGCACAGGTTGTCCAGGGAAGTTGTGGAGTCTCCATCCTTGGAGATATTCAGAAGCTGCCTGGACATGGTCCTGGGCAACCAGCTCTAGGTGACCCTGCTTGAGTAAGGGTGTTTGGCCAGATGACCTCCAGAGGTGCCTTCCAACCTCAACCATTTTGTCATTCTGTGATTTTGTGGCAGTGGAGTTATTTTCTCTTAAGATGAAATTGGTAGAAATGTCCTTTCTTTTTTTTCCTTCTTTTTTTTTCCTTTTCTTTCCTTTTTTTTTCTTCTTATTTTTTTCCTCTATTTTTTTTTCTTTTTCCTCTTTTTCTTTGAGTAGAAAAGAACAGCATCTTGGAACTGTTCTTATTGAGGTGGTTAACAGGAAGTAGAGCCAGTTTATGCAGAGTAAAATTTAAAATCTTCCTGCTGTGATATCTATAACTAACCCTTGAATGGATTGTCCATCTGAGGTACATCATTAACTAATGAGAAGCATGAGATGCTTAAGACCATGTAACTATCCTAGTTTGCTTTGAATTAAGAAGGCTGGAGATGATTAAGTGGGAGATACAGTTGTCTCAGATTTTGGTCCTACAGGAATGGCTAAGGAGACAGTGTTCCTGAACCCTATGGCTGAAACCAGAGATGACTTTTCTCTCAAGAGACAGCAAAGCAAGTGACCCTAGAACAATTGTTCTGGGTGTTCCCAAGGGGAGTCTGGAAATACAATTGTTACAACACTGTGTTGGGCCTAGAGATGGCAGCAGAACTGGTAAAAATTCAGCTTTCTCTTTCCCATATGGCTGTTGAAAGTGAGTTCAGAGGTAACTTCTCACCAGAAAGGGCAAGATTCGCTGTCAGAAAAGGAAGGGTCTATAATTTGCTTTATCTTTGGTAAGAAGAGACAGAAGTTTAGAAGCTATCCCTGCCATAACCTGGTCATGCTTTTGTTCCTGCCTCAGAAACCAGCGGAGCAGTTGTGAGCCTGCAGGGTGATGTGGCCCAGTGTAGCGGGAGGAATTTGGGCTCTACAGCTGGTGAACTCCAGGAATGTGTTTCTTCAAGAACAGCTTAATATTGGGACTCTGTGAGAGTGACAACTTTGTAGCTGTAGACAGAGCCCCAGTAGATAAAATCCAGAGGCAGGCTGAGAGGTATTGAAGCAGGCAATTTGTGCATGGGCATTTGTATGCAAATAAGAATTGAGAAATCAGCCCTTTTTTTTGGACATACAGAATCATTTTTGCTTCTGCATATGTCATGCAAAAATGACAGTTGGCGAGCCCTAAACCCCTTTGGGGGTTATGTTTTTCTTTAACTACTAAATCCCCTTTTTGAATGGGTCAGGATGGAGAAACAAAATAGGTCACATTCATATGATCAAACCCTGGAAAGCTTCTGAAGTGTGCTCTGGCCAGTTGGTTCTGTCACATCAGGATGTGAGCGCTTCAGATCTTATTGACGAAAGTGAACTGAAAGTGTATAATTGTTTTTGTCAGCTTTTAATCAATACCATGAGGAATAGTTCCTGGTCTGTGAAGCTGAGTATCCTACTTCCATGTTGCAGTATATCTAAATACCCCCAAGATGCTTTCTGTTAAGCAACTTGGCTTGTCTCAAGATAGAAATGGAAGCGTATGCTCCCGTTCTATTTAAGAAGAGGGAAAGAAGCCTCTGGGATATCATTTATATAATAGGGTACATGGCCCTTTAAAAACCCAGAAAAATATCTGGAATTGCTGGATAACATAAATAGGCACAATTGATAATAAAGAGTGGGGAGAATATAGATGGGTAAATGCTTATTCTACAAGTTTCAATCGTCCACTTAGGAAAAAAAAAAATTTTCCGGAAAGAGTCAGTTTCATGTACGGAGTCAAGGTCAATCTCATGTTTGGGCAAGGACTCTTAAAGTTATATTCCATGTCTTCTAGACTTTATTCTATATTCTATTTCTCAGAGAGGACTTCTTTCTCTATGAGCTGTCCCAGAAGCTGTTCTTGCTTTCAGGTACTCTTCTCTATGTTTTTCCTGCTTGTCTTGGAATTTAGAACTGGAGAAGCTTTTGTTTTTGTTTCGTTTGGGGTTTTTTTTTAAAGAAAGATCCACTTAGCTGAGTGATACCTAAGGTATTAGCTTTTGGGCTAGGAGAAGGCTCAGATTCAAAAACGGTGTAAATCTTTTCTCCTTCCTGTTGATCTGAAGTGAAGGGCAATTCAGTATGCTTTACCTGGCTTTACAAAGTCCCTTAATATTCTTGCTTTCTTACCTATAGGAAGAGGACAATTAGAGAAAGCAAGGCAGAAACTATCACAGAGTCTTTGACAATGACTCTTGAGCGAGGCTCTCTATGGCTCAGCTGCAAAATAACCTTCCCAGGCTGTAAGATCCACGTAGACCCTCCATCTAGTCTTAAGAGTTTGACAGGGTGTTTGTGTGAGAAGCTGCTTTTCACAGAATCATAGAATCACAGAATGTTAGGGATTGGAAGGGACCTCGAAAGATCATCTAGTCCAATCCCCCTGCCGGAGCAGGAACACCTAGATCAGATCGCACAGGAACACATCCAGGCGGGCTTTGAATGTCTCCAGAGAAGGAGACTCCACAACCTCTCTGGGCAGCCTGTTCCAGTGCTTTGTCACCCTCACTGTAAAGAAGTTTTTTCTCATATTCAAGTGGAACCTCCTATGTTCCAGCTTGAACCCATTGCCCCTTGTCCTATCACTGGATGTCACAGAGAAGAGCCTGGCTCCATCCTCCTGACACTCACCCTTCACATATTTATAAACATTGATTAGGTCATCCCTCAGTCTCCTCT
>WKFP01015257.1:539269-568296 GCA_011057875.1 Pterocles orientalis | reverse complement strand
TGACCGGTCTGTAGTTACCCGGGTCCTCCTTCTTGCCCTTTTTGAAGACTGGTGTGACATTTGCTTTTCTCCAGTCCTCAGGCACCTCCCCTGTTTCCCACGACTTGCCAAAGATGATGGAGAGTGGTCTAGCAATGACTTCCGCCATCTCCCTCAGCACCCGCGGGTGCATCCCATCAGGACCCATGGATTTATGGGTGTCCAGATTACTTAACAGCTCCTTAACCCAGTCTTCATCTACCAGAGCAAACTCCTCCTTTGTCCTGACTTCCTCTGGGGCTACAAGGGTACGGGACTCTTCAGGAAAGCCTCCGGCAGTATAGACAGAGACAAAGAAGGCATTCAGTAACTCTGCCTTTTCTGTATCTTCTGTCACCAGAGCTTTTAATTGCATAATAATTTGAACGTGGGCATATATCACTGGGTCATTAATTGAATACAGCAACAAATTAATATAAACTGTCTATGAATACATGTAGGCTGGAAATTACGAGTTACCTGAATTATGTTTGAAACAGCCCAGCAATATACTATTCTCAAGCTCATTCTGACCCCTGTGAAATTTGACAAGAACTACCATAGACCCCCAAATGTCTTAAAGGTTAAGTATACACTTATCTTGGCTCCAGGGCTAAACACTAGGGCTGGTTTTACCTTTTCTGCCTCAGGAGTCATTTCAGCCATTCTCCCTCCCTGGCAGCAGCTTTCAGCTTCAAGGTCTGCACAGTTCAGTAAAACATCTAGCTGTTTGCTCTCTGTCCCTCATCTTTCATTTAGCTGAACCACTAGACTAATCACGCTTGAAATACACACTAATCTCGGTTGAGGACATCAATAACTATAGCCTTGTTTCTGCCAGCACCATCTTTCATCCTAATCACGTTGGTCTTGGAGGATCTAACTTTTGTTTACTCCCAGTGGCCCAATTCCTAATCCCAGTTTTGCTTAATTCTAGAGAGGTTTCTGGCTAAAACACCTCTCTAATTATACAGACTCCTGACTGCTCCTTGGCCTAGATTAAATATATGTAGGAAGTTTAACATCCTAATTTTGTAATTTTTATATCCTGATTCTGCAATTTTCTGAAGAACCTTGCATAAGGCATTTGTTACCCTCTTTCTATCTGGGTTAACCTTGAGGTTGCAGCAGATTCCTAACTGTTCCTTGAGTACAACTGCTGTGACCAGGTGGACTGATCTGTCCCAAAGTTGTCCCTGTTGGTGCTGTAAGTCATTCTAGGTCTGTGTGCTATGTATGATTCACTAGGAAATTTAATTCTTCCATTCCAACCTTATAAAAGCCTAACCTCACAAACTAACAGTCTCAGTTCTTCTTGGCTAGGATTAAGGCAAAAACTATTAATATGCCATTCAGGTTTTCCTTGTCTCTGATGTGTATATCCCACAAACAAAGATCTCCAGTTCCTCTTATCCCAAACCATTACTGAGTTTCTGCTTAAGGCTAAAGCCGTAGTTCAGAAAAGCAAGTGTGCCTCAAAAATAACCAAAATTTATTACTTTTTGCCAGCTCTGACCCTTGTACTACTTCCATTGTAGGGTACTACAACAAATAATCAACATTAAAACTAGTTTTCCAGACTCTTATGTCTCAAGACCCGGATAGCCCTACTCCAATACTTACCTAGGTATCCCTACTTGGCCCAGGATCAACTGCAAGTCAACATTCCTAGAAGTGTTCAAGGCCAAGCTGGATGAGGTTTTGAGCAACCTGGTCTAGTGGAAGGTGTCCTTGCCCATGTTAGGGAAGTTGGAACTAGTTGATCTTTAAGGCCCCTTCCAATCCAAAACGTTCTATGGTATCTGTGACAACTGGTCTTGCATTATCCATTGTTAGTCTTTCAAACTGGCAATAAATCTCTCTTCACATTCATTTTTTTCCCCCTCTGTCCTCATCCTTTCCTCCGGCCTTAATCTCTCTTTGCAAAATCCAAACTGATTCTTCTCATTTACATTAGTGGATCATGTCTTCTAAACCTGTAACTTGGAAGAAATCAGCAAATGCATAAATGAAGATCATCCTGTTGTACAATGTACATGGAGTTAAAAAAAACTTTTGAACTGGTTATTAACTGAAAGCTCTTTCAGAAAACTAAGTTGCTATCAGATAAAATGGAAGTTACTCTTTGGGAGAGGTTAAAAGATTATAAAATGAAGAACAGGAATAATCAAATTTTCAAAAGGGGGAAGGTCACTTATAAAGCATTATCAAATAGATCTGTACTGTTTAACATAGCCCTAAGTAATCTGGAAGAAAAGAGTGACTAGTGAGATAATTCAGCCTGATGATAATAAAGAATTATTTAAGGTAGTTATAACTATGAAGGCATAGGGAGAAGGAAAATGGATACTGGCTTCTCTGGCTGCACTGAAGGAGGACTGATAAGACAAGGATGCAATGCTATATGCAAGCCTAGTGAGATAATGAGGAAGGATCAACAAGATGGGAAAGTCAAGAATCAACACAAAAGGAATCAACAGAAAGTGTGAAACATTTAATGCTCAGTAGATCCGCTCTGATTAGTGTAGGTGAAGGGAAACTGTTTGAAAAACAACACAGCACTGTGAACAGAGGAAGGTGGGTAGCAGAATTAAAACTGTAGAATATAGGAGAAGGAAAAGAGTGAAGAGGAGACTTAGGAAATGACTTAGAATAAAGTTTTGGGGTGGGAACAATATCGGGAGGAATGGATGCGAGAAGAAGGAGGTGGACCCTCCACTAGCACTAGGCAGTGTGTAGATGTGACACAGTCAGTGCCATTTGGCTTCAGAGATATGGACCTTTTCTCCACAACCACGTAGGCTTCACTTTTGTAGATATGTTTACATGTGCATACAACTTTCAGCTTCTGCTAAACATATATGTGTATGTGCTTTTTTTTTTTTTTTTTTTTTTTTTTTTTTTAATAGGGGAAGGTGTGAGTCTTCTCTGTAGGGAAAAGCAAGAGGAAACTGCAGCTATTAAGTGAACAGTCAGAAAGGAGTGAGTGCCTCAGCTGGACTGGTCCCTCCTGGGGGCATGGTGGCCTGGAACTTTGGTCTGCTCAAAATGCTGGCATAGGGGACACATGGCGTCTGACTAGACTTGGGAGGGACAGTAGCCAGTGTAATAGTTTAGGAGACAGTGTTGGGAATTAAGTTTAGGGATACCAGATTCTGAAGAGCTTGATTTATTAGTAGATTCTGTGAGCTTTACAGGGTTGAAATGAAGTTGTGTTCTGGTAAGGCAGAGTCAGCTCTGGGATGTTGTTTTAAGATTAGGGTCAGGTTTGGCGTGGGGACAGTGTGTCATAAAAACTCATGTCTACTGAAATACTGAGGTATCCTGGGGACACACACACATGGGCATTAAAGAGACAAGTGAGCTGAAATCAAATAGGAAAATGAAGCTAATTTCTTTTAGATTTACATATGTCACTTCACCTCAATTTATTTATTTCTTTAAAATCAGATTACCACAATAATTTATGGGTTCTTTGCAATTAACCGTCTCTCTGCATTTAACCAACCATGTGTTAATATAGACACAGAGGTGATATTCCTGCCACCCACACAACACACACTGAATCTCGTTATTCTTTGTACAGCAGAAACTCTAGAATAATGAATAGAATAAAAGATGTTTTCCTGCATTATTTGACCAAGAGAAAAATGAAGACAGGTTTGAAAGAATGAAATAGAAGTCTTAATAAAATCCATCTGGAGACTGAAAAAGAGCTCAGGTAGCTCACTCCAGATACGGATTTTTGCCTGTTCTGCAATGCATGATGACTTTTCTACCTGTACTTTGCTTCCTCCGAGATAAAGAACGGTGCAATTTTTTTTTCTTCCCATGTTGAGTAGTGTATGTAGGATGGTTATGTTTCATCATACAATGAGATTCTGCATTGTTGTAATTTTATTCTGTTGTAGGTTGGTTTTCAATTACACTTCTTTGCCTTTTCTAAATCAATATCCAATCACTGTTCCTTCAGGGGAAAAAATTACAATTCATTAAGGCTTCTCTGAAAGAAGAGTATGATTTTTATTTCAATAAAGTGCATGCCAAAGTTCACTGAATCATTTAAATCTTTTTCATTGTTTTCCACTTCTCATGTTCTGGAAATATCATTTGGAGTTGGCAGAGGGCAGGGTAGCAGGACTAGACCAGAAAACCCATTTATAAAACACATTTTACAGGGCCTCCTATCTCAACAAAACACTTTCTCGTTCCTGAGAAGGTTAATCTTACTGCTGTTAAGTTAGCAATCACCAACACATGTTTTTATTCATGGGCTGAAACTGTCTTTTTCAGTTATTGTATAACAGAATTTTTCAATATTGTGGTGTCATGACTCTTAAAATAGTGTTGTTTACATCTGTTTCCTGAACGTAAACTGATAGTCTTCAGCTATCTAATGGGAGAAGTACTTTATCCTTCTATAGAGAAGATAGATCCCGTCTCTTTTAAGTAGTACACAGGGAAAGGGTAGGGCACAACGGACACAAGCTGCCTCATGGAAAATCTTAATTAAACATTAGGAAAAAAAAAAAAAAACATGGTGAGGCGATCCAACATTGGAACAGATTGTCTCAAAAAGTTGCGGAAGATGCTTGAAAATACTCTGACTTCAATTCAATAAGGCCCTGAGCTACCTTCTCTCTTTGCGTGGTCAAACCAGATGACCTCATGAGGTCCCTTTCAACTTGAATCAGTATATGATTCTGAAATACCCACCAAGAAATTATTTTTATCTCATTGTTATATTGTCCCAAGAGTTGAGATTGTTTGTCCTGGAGAAGAGAAGGCTCCAGGGAGACCTCAGAGCAGCCTTACAGTACTTAAAGGAGATCTATAGGAGAGATGGGGAGGGACTCTTATCAGGGAGTGTAGCAACAGGATGAGGGGTAGTGGTTTTAAGCTTAGAGAGGGTAGATTTAGATCAGGTATTAGGAAGAAGTGTTTTACTGTGAGGGTGGTGAGACACTGGAACAGGTTGCCCAGGGAGGTTGTGGATGTCCCGTCCCTGGAGGTGTTCAAGGCCAGGCTGGATTAGGCTTTGAGCAACTTGGTCTAGTGGAGGGTGTCCCTGCCCATAGCAGGGATGATCTTTAAGGTCCCTACCAACCGAAACCATTCTATGATACTAAGAAATAATCAGGATGCCTTTGCTGACTGAGAGCCATCCTCCTTCTCAGGCTGTACTACCATTATTTCAGTTGGTAAATGGCTTTAACTGAAAAAATGTGCATAATTTTTCAAGTCTAATGCTGTTACCTGTTGCATACTAAGGCTGTCTAAGCTGATAAAAGTGGTCCTTACCTCCTTAGTCATTGCCACTAATGTGCCAACTAATGTTTTTTTCCTATCACATCTGTTTTTTGCAACTATGTGATGAGGGAACTGATGAAGTTGATGATTTTTTCAACTGTATGAATCTAGGCTGCACCATGCATGTTGGTAGGAATAAATAGGAAAGATCCAGTCTGAGACTATTTAAAATCTGAGTCCTTCAGTCTATGAAAATACTAAGGGATTAATTAAAGTCTTTGTGCTATATTTTGCATCTGCTGTTGAAATTTCCTTTCTCACATGGTAAATTTTTATCTAGCAGTGGTACCCAAGTCAGCAATGGAGCCAATTCAGGTCTTTTTAGCATTTTCAACTGAATTTAATTCAGTCTTCTAAAAGACAAGAAAAATAAGGAGACCAGAGATTTTGACTCTGACATTTAAAGCTATTTCACATATATATTTCCACATATAAAATTATAAGGCTTCAGTGATCAGTCCAATGGATGTTGATATACATGTCCATCTAAATCCATGAATAATTGCAAATATGAGGAAGCTGGGCAGAAATAATTTAATAATGAGTTTATTACTCTACACTGTAAATTCTTGAAGCATAAGCTAATGTATAAGCAATTGTAACCTTCAGGAAGAGGAAATAGAGCACCCTAGGCTCTATTGCCCCTGTCTGGTTTTTGTGGCTTAGCAGTGTGGAGAAGCTGTAGAAAGAAAATCTTGTAAGTTGAGTCTATGCATTTATTTTTAGTTTTATATGAGGCATTTGCTAATGGCAAAATGTCCTTGAGGTTAGGGAGAGGTTTTTTGACACAGCCAAGTTCCTGCATTCCAATTTTATTATGATTTGCTCTTTGCAATTATTAATAAAAGAGTATGAGAGGAAACAAAGGAAAGCAATGAGACTAGAGAGGCCAAGTGTCGTGGCTTAACCCCAGCCAGCATAAGCTCCACACAGCCACTTGCTCATTCCCCCCCACCAGGGGGATGGGGGAGAGAGTCAGAAAAGTAAAAGTAAGAAAAGTAGTAAAAGTGAAAAAAAGTGTGGGTTGGGATAAAGACAGTTTAATAACTAAAGCAAAAGCCACACATACAAGGAAAGCAAAACAAGGAATTTATTCATTGCTTCCCATCAGCAGGCAGGCGATCCCCAGGAATGCAGGGCTCCGTCACGTGTACGGTTACTTGGGAAGACAAATGCTGTCACTCCAAACGTCCCCCCCTTCATTCTACTTCCCCCAGCTTTATATGCTGAGCATGGCCTCATGTGGTATGGGAAATACTTTTGGTCAGATGGAGTCAGCTGTCCCATCTGTGTCACCTCTGAACTTCCTGTGCACCCCCAGCCTCCTCGCCGGTGGGGGTGTGAGAAGCAGAAAAGGCCTTGACTCTGTGTAAGCGCTGCTCAGCAATAACTAAAAAACCCCTGTATTATCAATACTGTTTTCAGCACAAATCGAAAACATAGTCGCATTCTAGCTACTATGAAGAAAATTAACTCTATCCGAGCCAAAATCAGCACACCAAATTATTAACCCAGTGTTATTTCCCCCCTTATAAGGAACAAATACAGTCTAGGGCACACAGGCACCTTTAAATCTAGCCCACAGTCCATCTCCTGTTTCTTCTACTACGGATTTACACTCATATAACCTTGACTTCAAATGATTTCAAAGTACAAAAGCTACAGGAAAGTGGTACTAGGATGATCAGGGAATGGAAAGCCAATCTTTCCAGAACAAGTTAAAAGAAACAAGCTTGTTTAGTCTAGCGAGAGGTCTGATTGCACAGTAGAAACACATCCAGGGTAAATGCTAGGAAACAGGAGTTAAAGGAGAGTGGTAGAAAAGGAGCCAGAAGTATTAATTTTTCCGTGAGTAAAGTTAAGTTAGAAACTAGAAGAAGGTTACTAACCTTCAGAAGGATGTAGGGTTTGAATACTTTTACTGAAGGTGAAATAGTTTGATTGACTCCATTAGAAGACACTGGCCTTGATTCAAAAGGTCCTTCTAATCCATCTCGAGCGGAATTACAGAAGAGTATGGAGCAATGTGTGACATTTCTTACCTCTCTCCAGAATCTTTTGCAGTTTAAAAAATATTCAGTCTGTTTGAGAGATTTTTCCTGCCTTTGATACACTGGTGATTATTTGTTTTATGATTTAAGCAGTTAAATGCCATTCAGCACAGGTGATACAAAATGCAAATTTTTTTCAGTTTTGACAGAAAGATTTTTAGTATGTTCATTTGCTTAAATCAGTCATTATCTCTAGGCCTAAGATAATTTCCCATTTTTATCTGAAAACTTCAAATAGAGAGAATGCTATCTGTCCGTCTGACTTGAGATTGAGCTTCTGTAAGTTTCTAAGCTTATAATTTTTTCTTATCCTCTTCTTGCCTCCTTGGCCTTCAGTAGGAAAATATGTGTTCCATAAATGTACTAGTAGAATGACTTCCTACTATTTTAAGATAGTTTTGCATGGATCATATCACTGTTTGTCTTATTGTAGTTATTCTTGGTGTATGGCTTGCTATCTTTTGATTAATTTCTTGGTCTCCTGGAATGCTAATGTGCATTTGTGATCTCTGGGTTGAAAACCTGCCATGAACTTGAGCTTTCATCTGCTTTTTAGTCCTCAATGTAGCATATTGTTATATTGTTAGTAAGGATGATAATTTCCTGTGGAATAGCTGGCAACAGCACTAGTTCTGCTATTATATTTGTTTGTGAGATATCACAGTAGATGGAGTCATCACCTTGTTCACAGAAATCTTTGTAAATTAGGAAGAACAGATCTCTTTCCATGCAGAGAAACCTTATTATTCCCATTCCGATTCAAAGGGGTGTTTAGAAGTAGGTAGGGGTGACTGACCTCAAAAGTTTGGGGAAAATTACTAGGTAAACTTGATATGTTTTTTAAAGGACTTCAGGAATAAATGAAAAGCATCAGCGCACATTCTCAGCTGGTGTAAATTAACATCACTCCACTGAAGTGAGTATAGCAAAAGCAGGTTAACCGACTGGCAGTCCCTCAGGTTATGCATTTCTTTCTTGTTTTGTTGTTGATTTTGAAATGAGAGGACTCCAAGTGAACTTTTTGACCGAATTATTCTGTTGGGGGTCAGAGTAGGTCATGAATAAAATAAGAGTACAGATCAACTCCGAGTTCTTTCCACATGAGTTGTACTCTAATCATGGCCTCATGCACTCCCAGAACTCGATTCCCTGCAGCCTCTCTCCTGCTTCTGCCTGACCCTGATCTGGAATTAAATTGTTGTCAGAATCACTGTAGCATATATTGTATTACTTTGTATAGCAAATAAAAGTTGGAAACTTGGCATAGTCAAGACGAGGAATAATCTCATCTACCTTAAAGCACTTTTGGAGAGCAGCTCATGCTGTGAAAGCACCAACATCTCCAAAATGTTCCTACTAACAGGACTGCAATTTAACATTAATAAATTGCTGAAGTATTAAGACAACATATGAAGTAAGCATTCAGTCTGCAAGTGAGTTAGCTATTAACAGTCCTGATCAGATTTCCCAATGGAGGAATGCTGTGCTTTGTCAGATGACTGCCATCCTCAGTGTTCAACCCAACTTTGTGTTATTTGAGGCACACTTTGTTAGGTTTAAAACATGAAGACATTTAAAAAAAAAAACAAACCAAATTATTTTTTTCTCTTTTCTGTCTGAAAAACATTTTTAAAATGATGCTGCACACTTCCATTCACATTTAAATCTTAATAATGCAAAGACTGGCAAAACTGTTCTATTTGCCAAAAATAGTGGTGGGTTTTGGATAAAATTAGCTTCTAGAAACAATTTTTCAAATTCATACTTTAATGATTATTTTAATGTAAATAGTATATAAAACTTAAATACCTACCTGAACTAGGACTGTATTTCCTTGACTTAGTGCCAGAAATGTCTCATTGTGGTTTGTTTCCTATGTTTGCAGCAGGCAGAGTCTGAACTTTAAGGGTGTGGTGAACTAGCTTGTTCTAGTACTTACTAGGGCAAGACATCTCTATGTACAGACCCCACAACAGGCAAAGCCAAAAGATCATTCAGGAGCATGTCACAACATGATTTCACCAGGTGCTGGTGAATTTTGGAAGGAAAGATATTGAAACGCCGGGTTGG
This sequence comes from Pterocles orientalis, assembly GCA_011057875.1. Classification (NCBI taxonomy): domain Eukaryota; kingdom Metazoa; phylum Chordata; class Aves; order Pterocliformes; family Pteroclidae; genus Pterocles; species Pterocles orientalis. Next base: position 558,847 of record WKFP01015257.1, on the reverse strand, counting down.
TCCTTAAGGGACCAAACCAGTCTATGTTACATCTTCCTTCCTTGATCTCTACCCATGTGACAGGTGTGTTCAGTAGCTTAATGAAGTTAAACATTTTTGATATGTCATCTATGGTTCAATTATGGTTTTTGCCCCAGGGCTTCAGAGGCTATGTGTGCATGCATGTTCATTTCCTGCTGGGTCTGCTAGCAGAAGGAGGCAGGTGTAACTCCCCTCCTCCTCAAACAGAGAGGTCACTCTTTAAGACTAATCAGAAGCTTCTTATTGTGCGACTAATTTAAAAATTACCTAATCAATATGTTTATTTCTCTCCTTTAAATAATATATATATTTACCTTAATTTCTGTTTTAAGTCCTCTTCTGTTAGAGTATAATCTTCTATTAGAAGAGTCTATACTCTGTATTGAAGTACTGTCCTATTAGAGTAACAGTCCAAAGGTATGCAGCATAACCATCCATTAATAGCTGTTAATTATTCTGTAAATTAAAGCTCTGGGCAGGAGTATTGTTGCATGCATGTGGTGAGAATATGATAAGAAACAGAAACTTCCTGTCGTATAGTGAAATAAGGCTCTTTGTTTTCCCTATAAATTACATAGTTGTATTTCCTTGGGATTTGGTTTAGTTTGGAAGAGATTAATTGTATAAATATGAGTTTTATGCATTCTAGTTTAATATTAGTAAATTGATACAGTGTTAAAACCACATATGATGCAACCATTAATTTTGTGTGAGTTAGAATTTGTTTGTCATCAGTGAAAGAAAAGCTTCTTTTTTCTTGCTTTATAATGATACTGATTACACTATTTTTATTTTTTTCATGTATTGTGAGCATTTAAACACTGAACAGCTTGTTTCAACCTTTGAAAATTCAAGGCTTAATGAAATATTTTAATACAATCATCTCTGTTTCTTGCTGAATGGAAGAAAATGAAAGTGCAGAATAAAACCCATATTTTTCCTTTGACTGCTTAGTAATTAGTCTTTGCCTTCTTCTTGAAATGCCAATGTTCTGTTACTTTTCCCTTAGAATTTAACAGCAGTTTCAATGCTTTACAAAAAATTGCAAATGATTGAGCCCGGCATATTTTCTTCATAATTAGAAATATAGCATTCAGGAATAATTTTGTATGCTTTTCTACTTTTTAAACTGTGCAATTTGAACTGGTACAATAAAGGTTTACTCTGTTGCCACTTGAATATACTTGTACTTTCCACTGAAGTTGAAAAGATGTCTGCATAAGGACTGAAAGTTGTGTAATGCACAGTAGTGGAAGGGTTTATATTCTGAAGCCACTGAAGAACTTGGAGGTCAAACTGAAATCTGTGGAATTACAGAAGAAATAGAGAACAAAAAAACTAGCTTGTTGCTACTGCATGGACTATTTTATGAAAATAGCATGTTTCCAAACACATAAAAAGCAAACAATCTCAAATTGTGTTTCTTTGACCTAGTTTGTCCTTGGATATTTAGACACAGCACCCCCCAGTCAGTATGAAACAAAATCAAAGTTGAGTGGGAAGAGATCGAGCAACCAGAAGTATCAAATTTGCTTTGTAATGAAATATCCTCATAGGAGCGCTCTTCCCATGAGCTGTGAACACTGGCATTTTGCCTGGTAATGCCAACTGACTGATACGGTCTCTTGGTGTCTCTTGTGGAGATCTCCCTTGTTGATGGAAATCTCTCTTGTGGCTTAGGACTTCAATTTAGGCTTCATAAAGTGCTCCGACACAAAAGGGGAAAAGGGGTAGCAGCTGATTCATACTTTGATCAATGCTGATCAGTGTTGGCATTAATCCACAGGCACTTCTAACAAGAAAGTTCTATCTTCTGTGGCACTGTTCTGGGTTGTTACAGTTAATGGCTTTCCCTGAGAAATGCAGCAGGGGTAAGGGCGAAATGAGGTGAGGACTCACAGACGAACCAGAGGAGAGCTGTCTGTCTGTTCTTTGAAACTTCAGTGGTTTTTATGAAGTTACACACGTATCCAGTCTGGCTTCAACTGTGTTGAATGTATTTATTTTAAAAACTCTCCTGCACAACTGGTTCTCCATTCTTCATCAGAGAAGGGGGGTTTTAGCCTACCCCCATGCTAGATAGATCACACAGTGATTTGCTAACTCCCATGGCAGATCAGGGGCTTGAACTTGGCTCTAATGAACCCAAAGACACACTGTAACCAAAGAGCTTGCATTCCTCATGTAGAGGCTCACAGCTTTAAAGTAAACAGATGTGTTTGGTTTGGTTTGGTTTGGTTTGGTTTGGTTTGGTTTGGTTTGGTTTCTTTCAATGCTGGTTTCTACATTTGCTGGACAATCCCCCATGTGATTTGGAACAACATGTTTATTGTTTCAGATGAGACTGAGTCCCCAGGGAGTTGATCTGCACAGCAAACATCAATGTACTTCACTCTAAGCTGGAGCCAGAGGCAGTGGAGAAACGGCTATAATAACTCTGTCCCGCTGGAGGGCTCCCCAGCACTTGAAGTAATCCTCCTTTTTAATGACCATCTCAGTTTTAGGGCTGTCTCTTGCCTGCAGTGCAATGCAGAGCTGCTCCCTTGCAGCAGTAAAAATGGGTTAGAGATGTGGGGGGTGCAAGACTCACTCCTGCACTCCCCTGTGTGTATTTTTAATCACTGCCCTCAATATTGTTATCAAGCAAATGATGTGCTAAATACGACTCAGTATTTAGTGCTGCTCATTGTATTTTGAATTTTGTGTTGATTTCTGAGTGAGCTTGGCTAAATATCTTCACTGCTTCTTAAGTGATTACAGCTTTAGAAAGGTAACGGCAATTATTCTGGAATTGTTCCCTTTATTGTACTTCAGTTTTTAATAGGCGCCTTCAGTACAATCCAAGTACTTTGAAGTGCTCTAAAGGGAAAGTAACTACACTTGAAGTTGGCTGCTTTGCTCTTTCTCAGTCGTGTTGCTTTTAATTTTGAGTTAAAATAAAATTATTGTTCAATTTAATTCATTAACAGTTTTAAGTTTCTGTTGAGAATTTAGGTCGTCGTTGAGTCTTGAGGAGTCAAGTGCTTTGGAAGGATACTCTGACTAGAAAGCTGAAGTGATTTTGCAGGAAAGTGTATGAAGGCAAGTTAGTGGTCTGTTTTGTGTGTAGCAGTGTAATAACTGTCTACAGTCCTCCATTTCTTCTGAAAAAAAGTTAGATGTGGCAGGACATGTTGGAAAATTTCAGTAATTTTAAATTAACTTGTATGACTATCGTAAATTTTCAGCTGCTCCTAAAAATGATAATTCTTGACAATTTCTATATTTTCTTCACAAATACATTATTCAGTTTTCAATACTGGATTGTATGCTGGCTTACCTTGTAATTTAGCTAATGTGCCTGGCTGGTTTTGAAATAATTATTTTTTTTTCCTGCCTCAGTTGTACAGTGTTTCAAAAGTCCAATATTTTCAGTTGGATACAAATATCAACTTCTTCGAGATCATCCCTTTACTTGGTGTAGCATGCTAGGTCGTCCTTGGTCTTGTCTTTAAGATAACAACAATCACCTGAGCCCAGTATATTCTTACTGACTATTAGCTGATGGAAAAGGACTTCTCCTGGGGCTGTTGACTCATGATTCTTTCCTATAGAAATTCACTACTACAATTTTCCTGTAGGTATCCATAAATAAGCTTTCAAATGCATCTTTTTAACCACACTGACAATTTATTTTAAACCATCAATGGTACATCTTTCTTCTTGCTTGCCAAAACAACTTGCTGCAGCCTTTCCCTCTTCCCAGCCCACTGCGAATGTTGAGCTTATTCTGGGATTTAAAAAGGATAATCCTTTTTAAGTTTATTGTGTGTTACTTGAAAGGGGCTTCAAACCACAATTAAAAAATCTCCACTTGTACTGGGAGTTGCTCAGCTGTGAGGGAAATTGTTATTATTGGTGAAACTTCCCCATTCAGCCAAGTTCTTAGCCAAGGGATATTTTTTGAGTTTATGAGAATGGATTTTTGTTCATCCTTCTTAATGCTCTACTGATATTATTTACTTACAATTTGCACTGAAAAAGGAAAATATGCACAGCGAGGTACAGTAAAACTATCAAAATGTTTAATGTTGTCCACTTAGAAAGAGACAGCAGTGTAGAGAACATTTCCTAACTATCCTGAGCATGAAGATACCAAGATTATATATTAAATAGAAGGAAACCATAGCACAGTGGCTGGTCTGATGAGTATCATCAGAGGAGGCTGGAGCACTTTTTTTTTGGTTTGTAGACCCTACGTGCTTTGTAATTTCTATTTCATCCTAATAGCCCACTAGAAATGAAACAGCTCATGTTGACCCGTTACAGAGTTGGAGAAGAGTACCTGTACGGTCTGGAAACCCTGTTAAAATTCATGTGGCAATAAAAGTATCAGGATTCCTTTCCATTAGAGACATTGTAGTGTCAGTGAAGTGTAACACAGAAAACAATAATGAACAGATTGTACAGTTTATAGTTTCTGAGCTGCACAAAATGTTAGTTCTATAAATACATTTTAAAAGGCCCACCAGCAAATATTTTAAAATAATTGCAAATTCTTCAGTGATGTGGACACATAAATGAAAGAATTTTGCTGAGGCAATTATACTGTCTCCTGCTGCTCTTCCAAAAGTATTAACATGATACATGAGACCTCCCACTGTTTGCAGATCTTTGCAGTAAGCAGAGATTTAAGGTTTAGAACTTAGAGATGAGCTGAAAAGATGTTGTAAGTAACTGCACAGGATGGACATCTAACAGGGTGGCTGTGGTGCTCTGATACTGCTGCGCTTGTCCAAGAGGATTTACCATTCTCTGTAAAAGCTTTGGGTAGGCATGTCTTTATAAGTACTGCAGGAATGTACTGTAATCACAATATTCAGGCAAATCGCTGTTAATGTGCTTGCAGGCTAAAAACTTGTACTTTCCGAAGCTCAAACACTTCTGTGTATTCCCCCAAGACCTGATGTCACTTAATTTGCAGAGCAAAGTAGGGAAAAAGTCTTTTTATGTTACAAGTTAGCCTTACTTCCTCTTTTTTTCTAAAGTGATGGATTTGTTGCCTGTTGTCTCAGAACATCTCATGACACCATTCTGTAGAAGGACAACAGAGCACCTTCTCTGCAGTCACAAAGGCAGTGAACAGCACAGCCAGAAACTGAACCTGGCATCCTCACTCCCAGCCATGCATTACATTCTTTTCCCTGCTGGCAAGCTGAGTACCATGGATACAAGTAAGTAATGAAATCTTGGTAAACTACTTAAATCCAAATATCTGTGACTTTTATGTATATTTCTCTGTAATTAAGAAAGTATTCATAAATGTACGATATTTTTAAAGTTATTTGTGCTTTATTATCTTTATTACTCTCTTATTTTTGAATAAACTTGATTAGCATGTTGATTATGTGAACAAAAATTTCCATATTTTCTAGGTATAAATCAGAGGATGAGAGTGTTGAAAGAGTTTCTCTGAAAAAGTGAAAATTTTCTTTGAAATTTTTCTTCAATGGTCATTAAAAATTAAGCAAAGCATACATCTATGGTTATCAATACCCATCTTCTAATGAGAGAATTAAGTTTAAAAATGTAGATAATTATTATTTTCAGCTATACCTAGGTGATGCTTAAACCATGCCTCTTTTTTTTCAGAGGTGCTTTGTAGGTATTTCTGATTTCATACGTAGCAGTTACAATATGTGAAGCAAAGTGTGACCATACTTGGATCTCTGTACACCTTAGGACCATGAAGTTTATCTAGACTGTTGCTGCTTTAGAGGACCTGGAAAAAGATTCTCTGAAGTAGTCAAAGTGTACTTTCAGGTTTGTAACTGAATCCAGCCTATGTGTGCAAGAAGAGTCTACCTTACCCTATATTTCTGAGGTGGGGATGAGCATGAAAATGCACGTAGCCGTGTTGAAAAGCTCTGCCTAGAGTTTATCTTGTTCACCAATATTTTAGCACTTAATAAGTTCTGATATAATAAAAAACAAGTTAAAGATTTTTATTCTTATTAGTGTTCCATTTTATAGGAAGGCATGCTTCTCTATTTATTTTTGACGCTGTTGAAGCAGAGAGTTGGTCCAGCTGTGAATCTATCAGCTGTAAACAATGCTCTCTGTCTTTGGCCAAATTTTAGTCTCCTAGTGTTTTCACTCTGCATGGAGTGAATCTCTGTGACCAACAAAACCCTGAAAATAAGAACACATAATGGAAAAGCTGACAAGACCCTTAACAACAGCAGAGCCATGGGCTTTGGTATAAACAACATAATAACAGAATGGATTTGAATGTCATCCTGGAATTTCAGTCTTTTGTTGCATTTCTTGTCCAATTGCCTTCATGACTATTTCACAGCAATGCTTCCTGGGATGTTCCAAAAGCTACAGTTTTTCATCTACAGGCTCCTGCCATAACTCAGCAATAAAATGTGCATTGTGATGTTAACTGCTCTTGCTTTTATAACAGAATAAACGTAGAAAACCCAAGCTGGCTGTGGGATAAGGTAGTAGTTAAATTAAACCTAAGCAGGTAGTTCTCTCATTGCGACATGCTGCAATATTAAGGCTTGTCAGCATGGGGTGCTGTGACAGTGCCTAGCTGTGTGATAATGAGTCACAGTGTGAAGCTTAAAGAATAGGGTAATCCCCTTTCTTCTCCTCCTTCTCAACCTCATGTCTTATGTGAAATTAAAGGATGTTGGACTATATGCACACTTAACTACTCAAAGACAGTCTTAGTCCTAAAACAGGCATCTGGGCTTCCCTGTACAACAGATTGTGCAATTAACCTCCTAAGAATGGGGTTCTCAAAACTTAAGAAGCTTTTTAGAAGGAAACAAAGATGGAAATGAGAGGGAAGCTGTTTTGCATTTAGCTGTCTTCTGGTCTACGAAATGTCTTTCCTTACTTCTGTCCTCCTTCCCCTCCAGATCAAGGGCTCCGCACCCTTTTTTCCATCTCAGCTGCTTGAGGTTAGAAGAGGATAATGCTTTGAATGTGGCCGTTCCTTTAAAATATTTGTAGTAGTTCCTCTGCTGTTGCTTTTCTCCTAGTTGGAAATGCGTTAGATAAAGCACTCAGGGAAAGTCCAGTCCTATGTAATTAGCTCATGTACGTATTGCTTTTAAAATCAGTGTCCCTGTGGATTAACATGGCAGTTCCTATTGCCCGTCAAAAGAGGGTAGATCTCTGTTTTGCCCCAGCCCTAAACAAGAGTGACAACACTCTGAATAAAGATACAAGGTTTTACTCATGAGTCACACTTTGGGTATTGTACCCAGCCCAGGAACCAGGAATAGTTCATAAATAATTTGACAAGCAAGCTAATAAGGTAAACTTCAGATAAAGTTCAGGTGCTTTACTTTGTGTTACTAATCCAATAAATCACAGAATCACAGAATCACAGAATGTTAGGGATTGGAAGGGACCTCGAAAGATCATCTAGTCCAATCCCCCTGCCGGAGCAGGAACACCTAGATCAGATCACCCAGGAACGCATCCAGGCGGGCTTTGAATGTCTCCGGAGAAGGAGACTCCACAACCTCTCTGGGCAGCCTGTTCCAGTGCTCTGTCACCCTCACTGTAAAGAAGTTTTTTCTCATATTCAAGTGGAACCTCCTATGTTCCAGCTTGAACCCATTGCCCCTTGTCCTATCACTGGATGTCACAGAGAAGAGCCTGGCTCCATCCTCCTGACACTCACCCTTCACATACTTATAAAAATTGATTAGGTCACCCCTCAGTCTCCTCTTTTCCAAGCTAAAGAGACCCAGCTCTCTCAGCCTTTCCTCATAAGGGAGATGCTCCATTCCCTTAATCATCCTCGTGGCTCTGCGCTGGACACTTTGCAGCAGTTCCCTGTCCCTCTTGAACTGAGGGGCCCAGAACTGGACACAGTATTCCAGATGAGGTCTCACCAGGGCAGAGTAGAGGGGAAGGAGAACCTCTCTTGACCTATTGACCACCCCCCTTCTGATACACCCCAGGATGCCATTGGCCTTCTTGGCCACGAGGGCACAGTGCTGGCTCATGGTCATCCTGCTGTCCACCAGGACCCCCAGGTCTCTCTCCCCTACACTACTCTCCAGCAGGTCAGTACCCAACTTACACTGGAACCTGGTGTTGTTCTTGCCCAGATGCAAGACTCTACACTTGCTCTTGTTAAATTGCATTAAATTTTTCCCCGCCCAAATCTCCAGCCTGTCTAGGTCTCGCTGGATGGAAGCACAGCCTTCTGGCGTGCTTCAGTGACTCCTCCCAGTTTCGTATCATCAGCAGGCTTGCTGAGGGTGCACTCTATTCCCTCATCCAAGTCGTTGATGAATATATTGAATAGCACCAGTCCCAATACCAAACCCTGGGGGACTCCACTAGATACAGGCCTCCAACTAGACTCCATCCCATTCACCACAACTCTCTGGCTTCTTTTCTCCAGCCAGTTCACAATCCATCTCACTACCCGATCATCCAGATCACACTTCCTCAGTTTAGCCGCGAGGATACTGTGGGAGACGGTGTCAAATGCTTTTCTGAAATCGAGATAGACCACATCTACTGCTTTGCCATCATCTATCCACCTGGTAATATCCTCATAAAAGGCTATCAGGTTGGTCAAGCATGACTTCCCCTTGGTGAAGCCATGTTGACTGCCTCTAATAACCTTCTTATCTCTGATATGCCTAGAGACAACATCAAGAATAAGTTGTTCCATCACCTTTCCAGGGATGGAGGTGAGGCTGACCGGTCTATAGTTACCCGGGTCCTCCTTCTTGCCCTTTTTGAAGACTGGTGTGACATTTGCTTTTCTCCAGTCCTCAGGCACCTCCCCTGTTTCCCACGACTTGCCAAAGATGATGGAGAGTGGTCTAGCAATGACTTCCGCCATCTCCCTCAGCACCCGCGGGTGTATCCCATCAGGACCCATGGATTTATGGGTGTCCAGATTACTTAACAGCTCCTTAACCCAGTCTTCATCTACCAGAGCAAACTCCTCCTTTGTCCTGACTTCCTCTGACTCTTCTGTCACCAGAGCACCCACCTCATTGATCAGTGGCCCTACACTGTCTCTGGTGTTAGCCTTATCTGCAATGTATTTGAAGAAGCCCTTTTCCTTGACCCCTCTAGCAAGGTTTAATTCTAAGGAGGCCTTAGTTTTCCCAGTTGCCTCCCTACACTTACTGACAACATTCTTATTATTCTTATTATTAACAAATCCACCAAAGCCAGTTTATAACTTGTAGAGCTAACATAGTTCCTAATTTTTATTTATGTGCCAAAGGCTAAATGACTGGTTTTTGTTTTCTGATAAGTAATTATCTCTTCAGTCCTTAGCAGGATGTGTGGAGGGAAAAATTCAAATTCCTGGAGATAGGGACAGAAGAGTAGGAAAAGGGAACTATTCCTACACTGCATGTTTTCTGTTAATACTTTTCCTTTGTTCATATCCTCAAAGCTACTCTGCTAATAAATGGAAAAAGAAAGATCAAGAATACAGACTTGGGGAGATTCAGGTCATACTGAAATTTATTAAACATAGACTTATTAATAGAATTTCCTGTCTTCAATAACATGCTCTTATACTTCACCTGTCCTTGACTGAGTAAGATACAGGAAGCCCCATCTGCAGTTGTTGTGAGGTTACAATTCAATAGATAATCCAATTATATGCCTTTCTGAAACTAGATCAAGATCGCATACAGAATTGTATTGAATACACTTCAATGCCAGCACTGTCATGGCAGCAGAAGGGCAAACCACCGATCAGCTGCTAAAGAGTAGATGGGTTGCCAACACATGCAATATATGTAAGTGCTGTGAAGAAACTCTGAGCAGTTTCAGTGGATACTCAGATGTTTAATATGTGGTGTCCCTGAAAGGTAACAACAAGTCACCCCCTAAACTTGCTGACCATATGATTAGCTTTTATCTGTCCTAGTGCTCTGTCCTGAAGCTGTGAATCTCAATGTAGAGTTCTGATGAATGCTGAGGTTTCATGGAATCATAGAATCATAGAATGGTTTGGGTGGGAAGGGACCTTGAATATCATCTAATTCCAACTTCCTCTGCCATGGGCAGGGACACCTTCCATTAGACCAGGTTGCTCAAAGCCTCATCCAGCCTGGACTTGAACACCTCCAGGGATGGGGCAACCACAACTTCCCTGGGCAACCTGTTCCAGTGCCTCGTCACCCTCACCCTCACAGTAAAAAAAATCTTCCTCATATCTAATCTCAATCTACCCTTTTTCAGTTTAAAACTGTTACGTCTCATCCTATCGCTACACTCCCTGATAAGAGTCCCTCCCCATCTCTCCTGTAAGCCATGTGAGAGCATCCGAAGGTTTGAGATGCAAAGGAAAACCTTAACCCTTCTTGCTAAAGCTCTAGTGAAATTAATAGCATTGAAGTGCAAATTTGTAATCTATTATCTGCAGCGTGATGTGAAGGGGCTTTGTTTTTTTGGCCACTGCCTAAATTTCAAAAATGCCCAGAAATGTCTTAATCTTGGTTTTCACGCTAGTACCTACCACTTGCCAAAGGAAGACTGGACTCCAGGCAGTTAACTTTCATTATGTTTATGGTCCCCTTTTAAAACATTGCAGAACAGAAGCAGGAGAATGTGGTAATCATGTTAGTGCATTCACAGTTAACCTGAAAGTTCCCCCTCTGTTTGATGGGAATCGTATTTGCATCTCCTGCATTTTACCTTAGCTATTAGGCAGTAGTCCGTCTGAACACACAGTATTTCCTCTCCTACTATTGAAAGCCTACTGATGTGCAGGGAAAAAATCAGGGCTCTTCTAATCTATCTGTCTGTCCCTCTTACTTCAACCTCCCACCTCAAAGTCACATCTCCTCTTTTTTTTCTAATCCTTTTTGTCACTCAGTTTTGTACTCTACCCTCCAAGTGACACAGTGCACTTCAGAACATTATGGGAGCACAGTGCCGAGGAGAGAACCATGTCTGGAAGCAATGATTCTCAAGCTATAATTCAGGAAATATCAAAGGTCTCTGAAGTCTTCCTGAAGTTACATGAACATGAGGCCTTAAGAATTGAAAGAGAATAAAAATAGCAACGGAGGGTGCTAGGAGGGAACTGTATGATTTTCTCTGATTAAGTCATCTGCAGAATGAACTTGCTCGGCTGAAAGAAAAGCTGTGTTGCCTTATGTGTTCCTTTCTGGAATTACAGAGCCATGGTGAACATCGCTGGAAGCTGTCATCTATGGTGTAAAAACAGATGCAGCTCTTCCAAGGATGCCATCTTCTATCCACAATGTCTGGAAAAGAATATTGAAACCAAGAATACTCCAGATAAGTTTTGTTAGCTGCCTTTGGAAAATACAGTGCTATGTACTGTTTTATTGCAACTTCGTAGAAAACCATAATATATTAAAACTTTCATTGTGATGATGAAAGTGATTTAGCATTTAAATAGAGAACTTTACTGATATTGGGGGTTCACTTCTTTGCTTTAAAAAAGTTGTCTCATAATTCAGCCTTGTGGAGCTTTTGATAGATTATTTCCATAAGGGAAGATGAAATTATAAATTATATGAACTACAGAGATCCCTCTCTATGTATGTGTATGTGTGTGTATGTAAATGTGTATATATGTGTGTATATGTATGTACACACACACACAACTATTTTCTAAATACATATAATACATATAAGCGTAAACACATATATAGAAGTGTGTATATTCCCCTTTCACATTATGTTCAAAGTTGTTGTCCTGCAAAAACATATTTTGCAAATCTTTTAATGGGACAAATGTAAATCTTTCTAAATTGAAGCTATAAAAATATTAAAACTGAGATTAAGAACTCATTTACTATTTGGGAAGCAGCATTGCTTGGAAGATACTCAAGAGACATTACATTTTTCACCTCAAAATAAAGAGATACTTTGATATTTACTGTACATATATAATAATAAAGTATTCAATAGGCTTATATTTGAGGATTGTATGTGAACTATTATGATTTAATCTCAAAATTCTAATATTAAATATTTTCCTTAATGTTAATTTTTAGTAACTTTAAAAAAATCTTATTCTCTGTTATTGCTGTATTTACCTGTAGTGGATCCTGAAACTGGAATTGTAAACTGCTCAAGATCAAGAGTCTAGTACGTGTTTGATGCATTTCACTTCGCGGACTTGAAGAATAACTTCCTAGAGGGTGTCAGATGATGCACTAATACTATACAATATGGTATATGTCCAATAAACCCAGCTTTAAAAAAAAATAAGAAAAAGGATTGAGCACTAATCATTTCTGCTCACAGTACATCTCTCTCAATTCAAGGCTAAATGGCCACATTTTCCTGAGTAGCCATCATGAATGGTTCAGGTAGCTGTATGAAATTTCCCTCTGCTTGTTTGCTTTGCAACATGAAGATTGGTTATTATTTATCTAATGTATTCAGTCTCATGGGTGAAGGAGAGAGGAAAGCAGGGGCTGTGAAGTTCATCACTGCAATCTCCTCTAGACAAATAGCCTGAGAAGTGGTGGGCTCTGCTACATGTCTGAAAACAGAAACAAATCTGTGCTGGAGAAAGGAAGAGAGTAAAGGTGAATAAGTTCAAAAAACCAAGGCTCTCTTCCAGAGAAAGTCCTGACAACAGCAAGGGGGGATAAAGAGCTTTTGTTGCTCTATGCTGCAGCTATAAGCTATCTTTCATACCATCACTTGAAGCTAATCACTTAGAGTCTTACAGATTAGAGTAAAAATCTTACATAAAAATCCAGCAGGTTTACTGAGAAATGTATTGGAAAGGAGAGCTCCTGATAAGTAAGTTCACTTAAAACAGGCTGTAGTAAAACTGCCTGCAGGTTCAAACTACCTTCATGTTTTGAGGCAAATCATTTTCTGTTTGGAAAGGCCCTGATACTCTTTTTTTCCAGGAGAAAAACACATTCTTGTGCATTCCACCATTTGGGTATAAAGAAGTAGCTCCAGATATAACAACCAATTACACTGTAATTAGCTTTAATCATTATGTTCATGAGAAGATACTTAATGATATTCCAGGTCCTGCACATGGATCTGGCAAATCCCAAGCACACATACAGGCTGGACAGAGAATGGATTGAGAGCAGCCCTGAGGAGAAGGACTTGGTGGTGTTGGCTGATGAGAAGCTGAACATGAGCCGGCAGTGTGCACTCACAGCTCAAAAAGCCAGCTGTGTCCTGGGCTGCATCAAAGGAAGCATTAGCAGCAGGTTGAGGAGGTGATTCTTCCCCTCTGCTCTGTTCTCACGAGACACCACCCAGAGTATTGCATCCAGTGAAGACATGGACCTGTTAGATCGAGTCCAGAGGAAGCCACAAAGATGATCAGAGGGCTGGAGCACCTCCCATGTGAGGACAGGCTGAGAGTGTTGGGGTTGTTCAGCCTGGAGAAGGTTCTGGGGAGACCTTATAGCAGCCTTCCAGTACTGGAAGGAGGTCTACAGAAGAGATGGGGAGGCACTCTTTATCAAAGATTGTAGTGATAGGACGAATGGTAACTGTTTTAAGCTGAAAGAGGGTAGATCTAGCTTAGATATTAGGAAGAAATGTTTTACTGTGAGGGTTGTGAGGCACTGGAACAGGTTGCCCAGGGAAGTTGTGGATGCCCCATCCCTGGAGGTGTTCAAGGCCAGGCTGGATGAGGCTTTGAGCAACCTGGTCTAGTGGAGGGTGTCCCTGCCCATGGCAGGGGAGTTGGAATTAGATGATCTTTAAGGTCCTTTCCAACCCAAACCATTCTATGATTCTATGGTTTTTCAGGATACTTTTTGCAACAAGGTGGGAAGATTATTGTCTCGTACAGAGAGTTTCTCTGCTGATTTCTCTGTGGCTAATGCAAACATTTAATCCTCATGGCTACATGGTGAGTGCCTGTAATTAGCCCTCAGTGGGGAAATTCTATCACTGTTTAACTCTTTGCATTACATATTTTAATACATGCTTTGCAGCTACTGTCTCATCCATCTCACAGAGCAAAGAATTGCTAATATTAGTATAATGATTGTGCATAAGCAAACCCAAAACCTTTTTTTTCCTTTGCTGATACTAGTTACTATATTATGTTAGGCTTCAGGAGCTAACAGGACCCACCATGGGATGCAGATGGAAGAACATTTTGATGGTTGTGTAAAACTTCTTATAGTATTTTTTGAGGGGATTGTGGCAGTGTGTGTGACTTACACATGGATGGGGGACGAATGGTGTGGGAAAATAGAAGGGGTTAAAAAACCTAGTTGGGAGTAATCAGGTTGTTGGTCAGTATACTTGTCTGACTGAGTCTTGTGCTTACTTACCACAGTTTGCCATATCTTCTTTTTAAATCTTATTTTTACTGTCTGTGTGGGTGAGCTCTCCATCTTGAGTGTGTTTGTGTGTATGTGAACATTAATGAATTTAAAAATGGATTAGCCAGTGAGTAGGAAAAGACATCTTAGTACCATCAGCTGGCGTGGCACCTGAACCTTCAGGGGCTCACAGGTCTGTGTGCACACAGCTGGAGAGACCAGATGGGGTAGGGACCAGCTACTGGACAGGCTGAGTGTTTAGGCCAGCTGCTGGAGGGATCGACATTGTACATGCACATATAACAGATGTACATATTTTTAACTGTGTGTATGGTCACCCAGGCTGTTCCATTCTACTGACAGACTTCAATCCTGATCAGCTGGAGAGGAGGAACAGGGATCAGGCTGCCCGTGTGTGTGAGTGCTGTGTGCTTTCTGTCTGTGTGTGAATATGGATATATCTATATAAATACGCTATATGATGTGCATGTGTGCTTACTGGGAATGAATGCTCAACTGTATGGAGATGGGGTCACAGAGGTGCAGCAACTTTGCATGTATCAGGCTGTGGGATTCATCAGCTTCTAAGAGAACTCCAGTCTGAGCAAGCGTGGCTCTTTGAAAAAATAAATTCTTATGTGCAAGCATATTTTTGGAGATGGATTTATTACTGCCAAGCATGTTTAAATCTCCTGCTTGCAGGAGGTGGTTCATTCATATATCCACTGACATCGCTTTGTAATCCTTAGAGACTTTCCTTTCTTAAGATTGTGTCATAAGCTATTTTAATAGAGTAAGAAACTTCAAAATGAGCTGACAAGCAGAAGAATCACAAGTCATAAAACATAAAGAATAGGGGAACTCACTTTATTAAACTGCCTTTTTTGAACAACAGAACAAGAAAAACTTCTGTTTCTTTATATGAGATATTATAGCAATGATCACTTCGTTATTACAAATTAGTACTGCAATTGAGAAAATGACTAGGTGAGGTTCATTTTTTGAGGTGTTGGGATGGGGTGGGAGGCTGCATACTAAATCGTAGGATCTAGTTTACATCTTTCCTGGGGCTAAAGGCAGAATATATTCCCATGAAACAGAAAAAGTTTAAATTACTTTTCTATTTGAAGTACAATTATACATCATTTCCTCTACTTGCACCCAGACACTGATATTACCAGAAAATGAGTAGGTACCTGATTCAAGGACTGCTGAAGATGGCGCCTCTTCTTGACTTTGTAGGCAGACTGAGCTGGCCCTTGTAGAGAAGTAAAATAAACTTGCTGTGTTCATGATACAGAGGGTTCTACTAACTGTGTATTTTTATTTAGTGTGGTGATATAGAAATTCATTACAGGTGATGTGAATTCATATAATTTTAAATCTCTTCTAAATCTTATCTATCTGCAATGATTCTATACATGATGTCTGCTCAGTGCTGTGCTTGTTAGACAACGTAACCAGTTGATATGATTTATTGAGTTAGATCATACAAACCAGGAAAAACAGGATGTTAAAGAAAGCTTTCCCAAATGGTACAAGGCCAAATGAGAACATTCCTAGTAGGGCCTGGAGCTCCTGATTCTGTTCTCCTTTCAGTGCTGCCCTGCCCAGTCCTCTCAAATGTCTTGCCTTGGTCCCCTCCAGAATGCCATTGTTACGTACAATGCTTTTTCCTTTTGGCCGATTCCTTAGGGGCCCCCAGGGAAATATGCCTTTTCCCTTTTGCACAATCACAGATCCAAATACAACACACTTTCCTAAATCTCTCTGTATAGGAATAATCACCTTGCATAAAAAGTCAAGGCATCGTTTCTCACTTTCTCATCCCTGTGGCACACTGGTTCCCACCAGTTCAAAGGGCAGAAGTATTGTTAATGGATCATGTGAATGAACTGCTCCGCAGTTGTATGCTTGTTCCGCTAGTGCCATGTGCTGGGCCAACACAGCCCACTTCTTGCTGGGAACTGGTTAATCTGGCAAGCACAGCGCCATGCTCTGGGCTTCACAGTGCATGTGCTTAGCCCCCTCTGTTGAGACAGTTTCCTCTTCCCTCAGCCTTGCTTGCTTCTTACTGCCACGTAAAGTTACTAACCAGGCAGTCACAGTTTTCTCTCATTAAGCTCCCAGTTTCTCTTCTTCCAGCCTCACCAGACTGTTTTGGTTTTTGAGTTTTGGTTTTTTTGTGGTTTGTTTTTTGTTGGGGTTTTTTGGTGGTTTTTTTTTGGTAGCAATCTTTTCCCTCCACTGCCCCATCTAGGTTTCTTACTTTTGCAGTCAAATCAGATGGTTTCTTTGTCCATTATGCTTTCCTGCACTGAGGCAAAGCTGGTTACCACTGATACTAGAGGTGGTACAGGTTCTTTGTTCTGAATTTTGCTTTCTCGACCAACAAATGCCATGAAGCGTCCTTGAAGGAGGCATCTTGGTCTCCAGCAGCTCCTGTGGATAGTAAATAGAAAGTCTGTTTGGGCTTAGAAACTGTAACAAAGTTTTCTCAGTGCTTATATTTTATGGTTTTAAACATTAAAACTGAAATCACAGCACACAGAAAATTTTCGCCCTAATTTTTCGATTTGTTAAAGTTATAAAAAACCAAACCCCAAATTTTCTTAAGAGAAAGTCTTGCAAACCTGGGTCGTCTGTGCTGTTACAGTCATGCAGGAGCTGTAATTCCATGTCTATTTAAGTCTCGGTTGGATTCAAATTTCTTTAACTAATGAGGTAAATTCTCCACGGGGTAGGTACCTGTTATTCATTTAAACTGGCAAGGGAAGGCAGGTTGTAACAAACATAAAAAAATAGCACTGACAGTTACCACAAAAGAGACCTGTCTTTGAAAGGGAGAAAAAGTTGTTAATTTGCGACACAAACTTACAATGATCATTTAGGTAATTAAAGTAAATTATGGGTAATAATAATTATTTAATTATAGCATAATTCAGCACAGTTAGTAATACTGAGACATGTTTGGTGTCTTGCCCATGGAGAGGGAATACTCTCAGATATCGTGTGTCTAGGTCTTGTGTGAGCCACTGAATTCAAAATAGGCTCTAGTGCCATTCACACAGCTGGAAGCTCATGGAATGATAAGCAACAACAATACAAAAAGGAAGCTACATACCTTGCCTTCTAGGCTATGAAAACTTGTCTGGGAGTACTTTTTCTAACATTATGTCTGGTGGAGTTTAAAATTCCTAAGTTCTGGTCTTTTTACTCTTTTCTCCAAATGATTATGCCACAGTTTAATAGTTACCCTTATCAGAATATTTTTTCTAACAATTATTCAAGGTTTTCATTTTCAATAATGTAATTATATGTATTTTTCTAATTATAGCTACTATTTTTCTTATCTGACTAAAACAGAAAGGATTATTTTCTCCCTGCTTCTGTGACGTGATGCCTCAATCAGAATTGCGTTGCCTTTTTTGTTTTCCTGTCATATTACATAGTAATCTAATTCATTCCCAGTTAAAATCTCCAGATCTCTTTTGGGATCAGTGCCTTTCAGGTTCTTCTCACCCAGAGGCTAATAGTTTAATTATTTTTCCCAGATGGATTAAACTCCAGTCTTACACAGAGACTTACAGAACTGCTCAGTTTTATCCTTTGTGACTATTCCTGTTGAAGCAGATAGGACTAAGTGCAAAAACTGAAGCACACATACAGATCTTTGTGATACCAGGCTTTTATTAAAATGAATTTTGATTAAAAGTGATGCTATAACATCAACTTCTAGATCTCTTAACCCTTTGATGAACAGGTGTTTACAGCTTGTCTTAGTTAATGATGGTGTAATAATAATTTCTGAATCAAACCAGAATGAATTGTTCAAATTAATATGCATTGCTTTAGTCTAAGAATATATTATGTCTCTCAAGGTATTTTTATTTTTCTGAAATGTAACTGTGAAGTTTAGAATTCTAACAAAAATTCTGCTTGTTTTTTCTATGGAAGTTAAAATACTTTTTTCCTTCTTCATGCATTTTTCAAAGCAGCCAGATGCTTTGGGTATTCTGTTTGCCTTTGGAAAGAAACTAACATTTCCAATTTAGGGTTATAATTTAAACTGAAATATCTAGGTCTAGCATAGTTAGTGTACTTTTTTTGCTTTCTGTCTCTTTGAACTCATGAGACTGAATTATCTGTACAAGTCTCCAGTGTTGGTTTCTCTCGTGTTCTAGACTTTTATGAGGTATACTGGTTTTTGTGTCTCTAGGAACTGCCATTTCACAGCTGCTTTGAAAACTCTAGTACTTTGGCCTCATTCCCTTTTTAATTCTTTCTTGCTAAAACCTTTTGATATGCTCGGGCTCAACCACAGTTACTGAACCCAAAGCAGGATTTAATACCTGCAGCCTGTGTTACACAGCAGAGAAAGCTTTGTTATAGTAATGGTGCCTCTTTTACCCTTCTTTGAATCTCAGAGCATATGTAAAACTGATTTATAAAGAAGTGTTTGAACCCTGATTCAACCAACCTTCCTTACTTTGGGAATCTCTAAAGCATGTGTGTATAGTAGAGTGCTTACTGAACAGAGAAGGATGAAAGGATGTGCTTACGTTTTATTGAACTACTGTATAAGAAAGGTTAGAATAGCTGAAGGTTAACAGATGTGGGGATCTCTTGGTATTTTTGGTAGTTCTTTGGAATGTCTGAGCTTTTACTTTTTAAAACTTTTTGGACAACCAGATGAACTGAAAGTGACTTAACAGGGAATTGAACAGGTTAGGTAGCTAGTCCTGAATCCAGAGGTTTGCATTTGTATCTTTGCTCAGATTATAAAAGTCAGCATAAGAGATACAGACTAAATCTCTTTCTGCTGATCTTTTTACTTGCTGCATGGGGAATTTTCTTTCCATCTCCTCTGTGCCTATGAAAGGAAACAAGTGCTTCAACGTCTGTTCTCTTTGGAGCACCTCAATCAAGCAAGACTTTTCTTCCTGACATTCTTGTTTTCCCACCGTTGTTATCTAGGTTCACTCTAGAGGAAGACAGTGACAGCTTTTCTAGGAAGAGAGGCAGACCCCCAGTCTGGTTAGGGTATTCAAGAATATGGAAAGGAACACAAAATGTTACTGTGTCAGAGTGAATATCTCCTATCCAACAATAGCCCAAGGAAGAGTGAATGAAGAAAATCAGCATTTGGTATTTTCCAGAATATCCTCCCAAACTCCAGTTGTTCCTGACTGATAACTTATGGATTGAGGTATGTCTTTGCATTTAACAGCCCTTGGCGGACTTTTTTTTTTTTTTTTTTTTCTTTTACTTT
>WKFP01015257.1:523808-539249 GCA_011057875.1 Pterocles orientalis | reverse complement strand
TCAAGTGCCACCAACATACTCAGAAAATAGCTTAAGATTTTTCAGCACACCCCTATGCGTGCAGGTTATTGTTTTATTTTGGGAGTCCCGTGAGTGTGGGGTGCCCATGGCATGAGTGTGTAAGTGCTGCGTGTGTGCAGCGAGCACCCAGCGGGACCGGCCAGTGAGTCGGGGACCTGTGGGGTGGGTAAGAGGGTCCAGGATCTGGGCAGCAGTGCCAGAGGGGCAGAGGGGCTGTGCCAGTGTTCAGGGGATCCATGAATGTGCGTGTGCTTGTGAACCTGGAGAGTGTAGTGTGTAGTGTGTGTGCTGCACCAGTGACCTTCTGCCTCCGCCAGCCCCAGAGGAGGAGGAGGGGACGTGGCTGCCTGTGCCTGTGGCTGGTGTGAGTTCCCAGGGCAGCACCCTGTCTGTGTGACTGGCTCTGTCCGTGTCCTTCCTGTGTGTCTGGGATATGTGCTCAGCTTTGCTGCTGGCAAAAGGGGGCAGCAGAAGCTGCATGTAAAGGGGGCAGCAGAAGCTGCATCCTTCAGCTCCTGGTCTGGGCTCCAGTGACTGGGCAGGAGGGGTCTTGGCCTAGGGTGGCTGGAGGAGGTAATCACTCTTAACTTCCCGTAACAATACAAAGCTGGCCCTTGTGTTTGTATGGGGCTAAGCCAGACCTATTGAATGCAGGCAGGCAGAAGCTAACTGCATTTCCTTCCCTCCTCTTACTTCAGTTTTTGAGTGGGAGGCAAACTAAGATGTGGTCTTTCTCAAATAGGTCTCCTGTTCTGGGTTGCACAGCAACGAGAATGTGAGCCAAGGTTTTGGGACAACTTTTCTGTTCCTATCTGATCACTTGCCTTATTATTAGCCTTTTTCCTTTACATAGGACCTCCCAGACAATCTTGAGAAGCAGAAGGAAGAAGTCTCTTATTTTCCAACACAGATAAGTTAAAACCTGTCTGGGAATTACTGAAGATCCATGAGCTTCGTCTCTGGGGTGCTCAGCTGAGAGCTGACTGGTTGGCCAGCAGAATTCCCAGAGACCATCTAAAACTGCTTTATGAGTTAGTCTGATCCACTGTCCACACTTCAGTCACCCTTGCTCTGCTGCATTAGCTCTACATGTAAGGAACTGTTACATCTCAACTAAAACTACCATGAGAACTGACTCTGTCAAAACATTATCTTCCCTAAGCACCATGTTTGTTTTGCATCTTTGAACATCTAGTTGCTGCTAGAGTCACGTTTCTGTTGTCTCTTGCCTTTGCGTAAAAAAGGTATTAAATCAGCTGGATTGTGCTCACTTTCGGAAGAGGTCTGTCCGATTTGAATGGCAAATTAGAATATCAGACATGCTGCCAAGAAATTTCAAGAAGAACTATATTTTCCTTTTTAAAGTTTTGTTTTTCATAAATTTAAGTTCTGTCTCCCTAGGCTGCTTTATATCCATCACCTGAGTGAGAACATGATGCAGCTGGAAATCTGAAAAAGGTCATTTAGCTGAAACATTTGTTGATAGGCGGTTGGGGATTTCTTGTGGTACTTAATACTCAGTATATAACAAATAAGATGCCACCTTATCATATGAAACTGCCAGAAGTGAAAGTGCATACAGTAATAAGAAACAGAGGTGTAGTAAGTGAATCATCTCTTTGTCAGACAGTAAATTCATTGTTAAGACCTTTTACAGAGTGCTCTACATGTCTGGCTATGTCTCTCTCTCTCTTTTTTTTTTTTTTTCCTCAGGGTGATTCAAGAAATCTTATGTCTTCAAAGCAATATCATTAATTCCCCCATAACTGTCAGAAGTTTAGAGTACGCTAAACTGTGCTCTGAAAACAGAAGGCAGGAGGAAAGGAAAAAAAATAAATATTATAGCAGTGCAAGCAACTTAGAAGCCTTTGGCTTTCTGTCAATAAGAAGTGATTAAACTTGCATCAAGGAATTAACACATTTATGTGGTACACTGTGCAGCTGAACACTAAAGTATATATTAATAATACAGAAGAAACCCCACCCTGTTTAATTCCCAGTGATTTGCACAATTAAGGCAATGACTTTTTTTTATATTTTCTCCTGTGCTAGCAGAGAATACTGCATCGGTTTCTTCATTAGTATGTGTTGTTGTATGAACTGATTCCCTATTGTAGCTGTAGACTGTCACTGGCAGCCACAGGAGGTCTAGAAAATTATACAAGTATGGATTACAGAATGATTTTTAATTAAATGTGGCAAATAACAAAAATCCATGGTTTATTTTGATTGATTTACATTCTGGTAATATCATTGTATTGATAATGCAATGATACTTTAATTCAGATTTCCAAATCTTTTTGTCTAGTAATTCAGACTTTCAATCTGCTGAAATATCTGTTAAAACAATTTGTATATACTTAGTTCTATATGAATTTTCCACTGTTAGAGGTTCATTCTCTTACAAATTCAAAAGCCTTCACTTTCTCTGTATTTGTTACATCCCTATGGGAATGTTGTTGAGAACTGCATGTTCTGTGCATGCCTGAATCTATTTGTTTTGCCTCTAACATTATCCTTCATGAGATAGTCTTTTGATTCATTCCTGTGGCTTTTGTTTCTGAGAATTTGTTAACAAATATGAATATGAGTCATCTAAAAATAAGAAAAATCCACATGGCATGTAAAATATGCAAAAAAGAGCGACAATTCTTACAGTCATATTTTAGCACTTTTTTTTTTCATGCTGCCTGTTGAATGTTAATCAAACATTTAAGAATTTTGCCTTACATTTTGGTGAGAGCACTGACCTAAGCTATTGTGGAGTTTATGTTGTAAACTTCTATTCTCAGGACATTTTGTTTAGATATGCATACATACATATTCATATATATAAATGAATGTATCTGTATATCTTAAACAAAGGAAAATAATTTTAAAGGACCATCTTATTCCTATTTAAATTCATGATGGCACTTTTATTTTGTCATTATGTTTCAGTAGGAGGAGCCATAGGGCTTCAGAGTGACTTCCTTGCAATTTAAAATGAAACGTATTTTTAAGAGCTGAGGTATAAACATACCTTTGACTTTTCTGCTTTCATCCCATTGATTTTCCAGATGCAAATTAATTATGTAGATCAAGTATTTCAATTTATTAGTTCATATCAGTATTTTTCTTTTAATTACTCCTTGTAACATTTAAGGCAACATTTTATGAAAAGGTAGTCAAAACTGTCACCGTACCTTCATCATCCTTAATCTTCCATACAGTCAGTGTTACTGAAACATAGTAATGCACTGCTTCCTATGACTAATCTTTCACATAGAAACATGTCCTGCTGTGATCACGCATCTACACTCTACGATAGATAATAGCAATGTCAAGAATTCCACTACAATGTATTCTGTCAATTGTTATCTGTCAAATGGAACTTGAAACACGACCAAATGTGCTCTGCGGCATAGGTCTGTAAAACACATTAGCAATAGTTTACATTCAGTATTTGCAGCATTCTCAGTTGTTACAGTGTGTGTTGTGAATTAATATTAGGAATAAAGTGTCATGCTCAGCTGATTTTTAACATATTGGTTGACATGCTCCCCACCCCCAAACACCTTCTAAAGGCCTTTTCTTTCTCCAACACAAGATACAAAATGCTGTGACCTGTGTTCACAAAATGTTACAAGTCTGATTTAGAGTCTCAAAAGCTATATACTGTCTGTGTTCCTCAGGGGTTTTGTAATAAGAATACCAACCTTTTAGGTGGCAGTAGTCACCTTAATTTATTACTATCTGAAGACCACATGGTACTCCATGCAAATTGGGTTGGTAGCTTCAGTCCTGTTCCCAGGGGACAGATATCCACATCACAAAACTGCATCCACAGTTGGTAGGTGGATCCTGATTGTCCATGCTGCTCATTCCCTCACTCTGCTGTGGACTCCCTTGGCCACCTTCATGCAGGTCAAACCTGCTTTTGGGAAGATGGGGAGATAGGCTAGCCCTGAGCAGAAGACATATGACCTTTCTTGTGACATGTGGCTATGTGGCCAGAAATGAAGGATTATTGGTTAAAAACAAACAGAAAGCCACTGGCACTTCAGCGATACTTCTGTTAACTGCAGCTTTCGTTTTTCTCTGTAATCTTTTACGAAGGCTTCAACACCTTTTTGCCTGGGTATGATTTTCTGTGAACTCCACAGAAGCTCTAAGATGCCTCTGTCCTCTTAGTGCTGAAAAGATAATCACCAACTAGTTCAAGAGGATGAAAGTAGAATAGCAGCTGTCTGATGTTTTGGGGATTTTTTCCCCGCCTCTTCCTCTCATGCACTTTAGGTCACTCCAGAGCTGGGAGTAAGTTTGAATTGTTTGCTCTGTGATGATGAGTCTTGATAACTTGTTTTGACTCTGCATTTTCACTGTTCTGCTTAGCTAGTTTTAATTTTTTTATTTCTTACCTTTGTCATTCTTTTATTTCTAGGCTCTGTTAGTCCATTATTCACCCCACCATGAGGCACTGTAGGGTTTTTCTTTTTGGTGGGCTCAACCCAATAGTCCTACATGTCTTGCTTGTAGCAGTTTTTTGTCTGTACTAAGTCCTCATAATTTCTTAGCAGGTGATACCTGTTATTAATAAGGGAGTTTTTCTCTGGTGCTATTTTGAGCATCAGAAAATGTGCATGACTGTCAATTGTGCCCTGGGAACCTGGAAGAAGCAGAGAGAAAATGATAGCAGCTTGTTCTAGAGCTTAAAGGAGATTACAGTTTGTGCTATTACTACTTCTAGCCTTCCAGGATAAGCCAGTCTACTTGTCCATTTTTACAGATAGAATATAGTTTCTAGATACAGTGCAGTAAGGGTAAAAGAGAGAACACCTTTTCTGAACAGATTTTCATTACTTGATGAGTTTAGGTTACAACAGAATTATTTATGTGACTTTTTAACTCATTTATTTCCATTAAATCAGCTTTATGGAGGTCATAGTAGTGACGGCTGCTGTCTTTAATTGGGTTTACCATGCACAGCCCATTAATAGTGATGTTACCAGATGACAGTGAAAGACAGTGTAGTGTCATCTGATTCAGAGGGTGCTCATGTTGTTGATTTATATGAACTGTAGACATACTTATTAAAGGATGGAGAGGTAAAAGGAAAGGCATAATCTGAACACAGATGATGAATATATTTAAATTCTGTTCCTGGCAAAACCAGCACTCCTTTCTACTGCTTTCTACTTCCTCTGTTGTATTGGTGACAAGGTAGATCCAGAAGAGGACTGGTGTCTAAAGCAAGGTTGTCAGAATGAAGGAGCTTAGATATAAAATGTTTACTGAAGACTCAACATTTTTCTCTTCCTTACACCCTCTCATCAGGTTATGCCCCACAATAACCATAGTTATTACATGCTATCCTTTTTTAAAAAAATATTTTAAAGTTTACCAGATTTCTTGCATCATCGCGCTCCATTTATAACATCTTGTACTGTTGCTACATTAGATCCAGAAACTAGATATTCCTGTTATGTCCCCTAAAGGGCCATGTCTTGAAGATGCCTAACATAAGTCTTTTTCCTTGAAAAAAACAGACATTTTCTCCTTAATTTGAAAGCGAAAAAAAAAGTCATCAGTCTTTCCTATAACAGCCTGGTGATTATCTCACTCATCCCTGAAATAGGAGAACTGACTTTGGTTGCTATCTCTGTCTGAAGATCTTCACTGGAATTATTCCTTTCCCCAGGTTATGTGCTCAGTTGCAAGGGGACCTTCCCCCACTTTGTGCTAGATCTGTGTGATTATGCAAAATCACATCCTCTGTTGTGCTCCTTACTTATGGATTTCCCTGACCTGCCGGCCTCTGTCTTAATGACCTTTGCTTTATAGTAAAGGTAATTGCACAACACTTCCAAGATTGCAGTTCGAAATGCAGTGTCCTTTGAAACACACTGACTAAACAACAGTAAAACAAGTCCAGTTCTTGATGAGATAGGTGCTTTATCATTCACTATATTCAGATTTGAAACTGAGCCCACAGTATTAGTTGGTTTTGTGGTATGGATCTTTCTCAATTAAATGAAGTGTGGCCAGAGAACATGTTATATTGACTACTGAGGTGTGAGTTTGATAATTTATTGAGTTGTCTTCTGAATGAGAAATATGGATGAAAACTGAATAACAATATCCAAAAGCTATTTGGTGGCACTTGATTATTGTGAAATACATGACTAATGACCATAAGCAGTGAAAGTGTATCTTATATTTGTGAACTGTCTTTGAATACTATTTATTTCAAAGTTATAATACTGATATTAAAAACCAAAATACACTTTCTTATTTACAACCACCTTAATTTCCCCCCTTCAGTCCTAAGGAAAAAAACCTAATCCCATAAACACAGAAAGAAAAATAGCATTTGGAGTGGCAAGCGGATGGTGGTTGTGGTGTCTCTCATTTTGGAAATAATGGTTTCATTGGCCTCATAATGAGAAAAGTCCTATGAAGCCTGGGTGGGAATGAGTTGGCTACTGTCTAGCTAGCTTATTAACTGCAAGAAAAGAATGTAGTAGTGTCCTGCTTCTGGAGAGTAGTCTAAGATTCAGTAATTAAATAAATACTTACATATCTTATACAGAATTTCACTGGGATATCGAATCAAGTTAGATCACATTGGAAAAATGGCCATAAACGTGTAATGTGCCACCAGTTTCTTCCTGTGACACTGGAATTGTGTTCTGTTTCCCCTTGTCTTCCTTTTGTAACTGTGATGAACTATCATCTGTCATGTTCTTGGTGAGTTTCTACTCAGTGTTCCTCAGCTTGTAAAGAAAATGCATGTATAGCTAACCCTATCAGCTTGTAATACTTTTTTTTTTTTACATAAGTTTATTAATATTGGCCTTGAGTCTTTTTGATTAATCTATGTCTACCTCAGCAGACAGATTGACCATTTGAGCAGATGGTCCCATTCACTCTGAAACCACCTTGTCACTTGGGAAATCTTCAGGAGCAATCAGTGTGGTAAACAGCTTAGAGGGGATGGTGAAAAGAGCTCTGCAATTCGCATGAAAAATGGTAACAAGGCTACATAAACATGGCCATGAAGCCTTGAGAAGTACAATATTTAAAGAAAGTTAGCAGTAATGTGTTTTCTAAGGACAGCTTTACCTGCATTAGGAGGCTTACTAAATTTAGTAAGGTAGAGGTGAAACAGATGTACAGGCTTGCAGGGACATTTATCAGGTTAGTCAAAATATTAATGGAAGTGTTTATCACTTTCCTGTTAGTAGGCCTCATGTACCTTCTTCAATCTTTTTTTCCGAGGTAATTCTATCCCCTCATTTCACAGAATCACAGAATGGCTGAGGTTGGAAGGGCCCTCTGGAGGTGATCTTGTCCAGCTCCTCTGTTTAAGCAGGGCCACCTAGAGGCAGTAACTCAGGACCGTATCCAGACAGCTTTTGAACATATAGGAGAATGGAGGCTATGAGATGTCCCTGGGCAACCTGTTCCAGTGCTTGCCTGTTACGTTCTCTGAGTGTACTATCTGCAATAACCCAGCCTGCCTTTTTTTCCTACTTGCTGCACCGCATTCTGATTAAGCTGTTTGGACTGGGGCTGTTTGAATCTTTGCAAAACCAAACAGTAGGTCTATGGATATACTACTCACAAGGAAACAGGGAAATTACAGGAAGGGGAGATGATGCATATGGAGACATCAACCAGATAAAGCTTGAATGTGCAATGTTTAAATGTTAGTGGTACTTCTGAAAAATGGCACATTCAAACCTTATGTGATGGTTTCCATATATACATGAGAGTCTGTGTATTTATTAGATCAATCCTACATGGAACCACTAGCTTCTTTCTTTGACTGGCTGGGAACATACCCTTTTCATTTATCTGCTTTTTCCTTTTTTTTTTTTTTATTTCCTTTCATCATTGGCTACTGCAGTTTTCAGCATTTTTAGAAAAGTTCTGTTGTCTCTCATACTATGGTTTTACCAAAGGTTTGTTTGTAAATTAATTTCCCACATTTTTAATTGAGTAACATCCCTTCAGAGTTTTCTTAGCACTGAGTGCTGGTGAGGCTCAAAGCACATATCTTCAGGTGCTTTGCTTTTAATTAATAGCTCTTTTGAAATTGTTCTGCCCTTCTTATGGGTGACTTGCATTGTGGCTTGCTGAGTCAGTCATTAAGGGTTCTGGACTATTAAACACTTCTTGTTTCTCACTTTATGGGATGTTGGATTTTGTGGGTGGGAGGGCAAATGACAGGTGGCTTTAACTCACTTTAAATCATAACATTGCATAAGTTACTACATCCTATCCAGTATGTTATCTTCCTTCCCTGTCAATCATTTTGTTATCTTGTCAGTTCATCTGATTTTTGTCTGACGTTGTAGACTGGGTAATATTAAAAGCAGTCAGTATATTGATCCATTACACTAACTGATTTAATAGCTCACACTAAAACTTACCTATATTGTGATTTTCTTGTGCAGCGTTAATCTGTAAGCAGTCTTAGGAACTCTGTAGACTCAATTTACATGCATGATGTGGCTTTTAATTTTTTCAGTTTTAATAGTAGAAAAAAATCCCTCCTATAAAACATATATAAGGGAAAAAAGTAATCAATTTGTTTTTACACATGCTTCATAAATGAAGTCAAGGTCTATCTGCTCTTCACATCAGCGGACCCTTGCAAACACCATTGTCAGCACTGCTGCTGATGTTGAGCGTTGTCAATAGTCATGACTCCCTATCACTGTACAGTTTACCTCTTAAAGGCAAAATTAGGTTGACTATTAAGAGTAAATCTTTCTTCTTTGAATACCTCACTTTATACTTGTTCAGAATCTAACTACCAGAATAGGCTAAATGGACTGTAAATCTTGTTAAAGGTACGAATACAACATTTCTGTATAACTCTGAACTACACGTTTTCTTAATAAACCACCGATTATATTATTCTTTTATCAAGTACCTCTCTGGAAGTTACTTCCATTGCTCTCTTCCTTGGCTAGCATTATGAGGGGGAAAAAATGTTATGAAAATAAAGAATCTGAAGAGATTACTAGTTGGTAGGATGTCCACAGATACATGGCTCCTGTACTTTCATATAGATATCTTTGGTCATTTGAGATAGTATGCAATTATCAGAATGGTGATAGCAGTTAGGAATGCCAAATTTTAATTATGCCAAATTTATATAGTTGAAGAGTGAGAAATGGCAGCTAATGAGCGATATAATAGGGTAATAGGAATTGAGTTTGTTACAAGATGCTAATAAAGCAGAAATCTCCTTTCTTACACAGCCTGATGTGTAGTCAGGTAGGGTTTATTAGCAGGGGTAGAAGATGAGTTGGAGAGTTACTGTGTAGTAAAGGGAGCTAGGAAAGGGAAAAGAGGGTTCAGCTAGGAAAGGGAAAAGAGGGTTCCTGTAAGGAAAACGATATTGGATAACTAAACTTAGGAAAAAGCTTACACAAAGACTTATATTGCAGTCATTTAGGTTAGCCATAAGGCAAAACACAGGAATTCTGGGAAGTTTCTGTTAGTTTCTATGTTAGAAGCAGGGTTAAAGTGATGTCTGTGTAGACCTACACAGTACTTAGTAGGGAATAAGTCTGTATTTTTGGCCTAAAGCATGTAAAAACAATCAACATGGAATGGAAGAGTGCCTGGGGACTAATATTTAAAGATGCACTTGCACAGAAATTTGTGTAATACATTCTCAGTCCAATGGGCAGATGAAAAGACCAAGCAAACAACCCTCCGTCTCAATCTAGAGATTTTCAGCATGTCTGGATGTTTCTTTTTTCTGTTCAGGCAAAGTCTTTATAATATCCTTTTGAAAATTATAAGAAGATAGTTATTGAAATGTATCTGACCTGAATAAATATGCACATGATCTTTTTTTTTTCTGTGGTCGTTGTCATTAACTCACAGAGAACCAAAATCCTGTATGTTGAGTACAGTACTGAAATACAATCATCTAGTGATGATGTTAGAGTGATCCTATGGAATGAGCAAGTAACATCATCTCCGTACTAAAAGGCTAGCTAGCACTGCGTCTGGCTAAGGATCCCCCTAGTTAAAAGTTGTCTTCCCATATGGAAGGATCTGCAGAACTATCCTGCATTCAGCACTTCATGGAAGGGACATTTGGCTCAAACTGGGTAAAATCTGAGGAAAATGTTAACTGAATTAGAAAAAAATTTAACAGATTTAGCAGATTTAACACAGAAGTTTCATCTTTGGGCAGAATTAGCTGTGCACTCAAGTATCTGTGGCCCAGAGGATTTAGCAGAATTTTTCAGCTCTCTGTAGTTTGCATAACTGCCAGCTACTGCAGAGATCAAAGTGTGGAACTGAAAGACAATATGTAGATCTGTCATCCTAGATTACTCAGTCCTATAATCTACAATGAGGCATCAGTATAAGCTTACAATTTGCAGCAGATGCACCAGTGAAGTACTGATTGAGTATTGTTTAATTTATAAAAATCTGTATCAATTTTACTCAGAACAAACATTCCTAAATTTCAGAAGAAATATGCACTTTCTAAAATTCATATAATGATTAATTTGGCATCTTCTTAGTAAAGCTAATGTGCTTCAGATGAACAAAAAGCATAGTCATCCTTTTTTTTTTTTTTTTCTGTGTTTTAAGTGCTGTGTCTGGAGTGAATATCTGAAGCAGACTTTATGGTTAAGTGTTTTGGAAAAGTACAGTTTAAGTCTTTGTTCTGTATTTAGGAAAGGACTACATAATAGTAAGGTATATGCCCTCTGGAGCAAAAGCAAGATTGCAGAAGCATTATTAAAATACAGACCACACAAAGAAAGTTGTTTTGAGATGATTTTGCAGGGAGGTGAGCGCTTTAACGGACAAGTAATGTTTTTTGTTTGATGAACTGGTGTACTTAGAAGAACAGAGATGCTTCCGTGCAGAAGTTCTTCACCCAATGACCTATTTTTCCATTCCTAATAAAATGTTACCTCTCCATATGAATCTTACTTAGTTCATCACAGCTTCAATAGCATTAAGCCAAGGAAATATCCATCTAGGACTGTATTAGAAATACAACTTTTGAATGTTGACTTTTCTTTTTGCTTCCAACACACACAAAATGAGAATAGCATCATGTTAAATAAGTTCTCTGAGTGTATGCACAAATTAAAGAGATCAGCTATATGAGGAAGCTTTTATTGTTTGCATACTCAATATCAGTATTTTTTAATAACTCTTTCATTAAAAATAAAGGAAAAAAGCTACTGTCAAGTTTTAACTGTGTTTGCTGCTTGCTGCATGTGCTGAGTTTTTCTTATCTTATGGTGGCATTTCATCCGGGAAAACAGGTGTTGGTCACTATCCCTCACTAGTGAAGCTTGTGACTTGTTTTTTATTCTTTGCTTACCTTGGTAGCTGAGGGGAAGGTTTTGATTAAATTTGGCTTAGTTATTGGGTTTGTAACTATCACTGTGCTCATTTCTGTCTTACTAGGAAAGGATTCTGATGTATTTAGATGTCCAGGGGCAAGGAGAGAACAGATTATATACTGACTTTAATGGATGAGTAATAATCAGTTTCAATTCAATATACGATAGACAACTCTGTTACTACAAATACAACATCTCCCCCTTTGCCACCAGTCCATCTTACTGGATGTATTAAGCTTGAATTATGAGCAATTCATTCTATTGTAAGTGCTGTTTTCCTGAACATTTCTCTGAATGCTGTAGCGGTATGGAACAGTTATTTACCTATTTTTACACTGGAGAATTTCGGGGAGGAAGAGGAGGTGAGGAAGGACTTAGATGTTTTGTGAAAAAAGTAAGCACTCTGTAAAACAAGTTATGCCTAAAAACCTTCTAAACAAAAAATTAAATCTTCCTTCCTAAGCAAATTTCAAATGGAAAGCAAAAGCACTTCAAATGGCACATTTAAATTCTGTAATCAGGTAGGAAGAAATCAGATCAGATCCTTCCTTGAAAGTGCATTGTGACCACCTATTTATCTAAAAGCTGAAACAGAGCAGACCTGCTTGGTAAGTCATGTCACATTGTTCCGCTACAAGGTTATGGAACCATAGCTCTCAAAAAATTTGTTTTGAAGGGCACATATTTTGACTTTACAGTTGTCCAGATTTTGCATCATATATATCAGGATTTTTATCTTGTTTTTTAAAATCTCTTGTGCTAATGTTTCCTCTATTTCCTTCCCACAAGGTCTTTGTCTCAGCCCTCAGTGCATTTTTTAACTGCTGAACAGGATTAAAAACTATCAGTGTTCTCAGACAGATAATCACGAACCGCGGAGTAACACATCCATCAAATACGTTAATTCTGTATGTATTTTCCTAGTGATTTTTCATTCTTATTTTTAATTAAGAAAGAGAGGAAGAAGACAAGAATTGTTCATTTTGGCCCTAAGTCCTGCTGCAACATGGAGCTTAACAGAAATTGGACAGAAATGGATCTGGAAAGCTTTTGTTGACAACTATTGGCAGCTGCTCAGTGGGAAAATAATAAAGGTTTTAAAACATGTTCTTCAATTATCAAAGGCCTTTGTTGACTAGATTCAACACCTGGTTTACACAGATTTCCCAAGGCAACATCTCTGAGAAGTGCCCTTTGGCTCTGGCTTTCTAGCTTCGAAACTGAACATTTCAGGCTCCAGAGCCTGGTGTCTCCCTCCTTCTGTTACTGGGAGATGGATTCCACTTGCCTCCTTATCTTTTCTGTTCAGTCCCTTGTAGGTCTCTACTACCTGACATCTACCTATCAGTGGTCACAGTCAACAGACACCTTTGCTTAATTACAGTGATCAGAAGTGGCATACTTGTATGACTTTGCTGGATTAGATGCCCTGTGGGACAAAGTTCCTCAACTGAAGAGTTTTGATATGAAGATGATAGGTGTGTTGCCAGTACCTAAGGTAGAGAGGATAGATCTAGAGGAGGATAGATCTAAATTAGATGGATGCAGTGCAAACAAAAGATGACGCAGAAGGATGGGAGCCATGGTGGAAGGCTGTACCGCCAGGGCACACTCTCATCTGCCAAGCCACTTCTTTTCCAAGTGTAAATTGGCTCCATATCTATAAGCTTTTTGATTCAGCCTCAAGCCCACACCTGCATCGTTTGTATTTGGGCAGTACATTGAAGAAATAAAGTATTACACATTTCAAATTCATAAATTTATTTATAGGTCATCTGATCATAGCGCTGTTAGTTTTTTGCTAAACTAAACTTATAAGAAATAATTTAGAAAAAAAGTCTCTAATAGGATTTTAGGCTAATTCAGGTGAAAATGTTATTGCTGTTGTTTGTTTTTAGATTAAAATGTTTGTGTGTTTTTGTGGGAATGAGTTTAGTGTAAAAGTATCAAACTTTTACACAGAAATTGATTTTTTTCGGTCTAAGGAGCTGAAAACATTAGAATCTACTTATTACTCATATGCACTGACATTCATTATTTATTTTATGTCCCACTTTATTGCTTTCTTCAGGGCAAAAATAACATTCGTTTGTTGATCAGTGATATACAGTCAACACAAGGTGTATGGCTGCTGATTAAGCACGTTAGTATCTTTTTTTTTCATGCGTGCTAGCAGTAGCTGCTGCTTGACAGTCAGTTAAGGGCAGTTTGCCTGCTGCCTTGATGGACCAAGCACTGGTCTGTGAATTTTTGAAAATTATGACAGACTGCTTCTTCCCTCCATAACTGGAAGTTAACAGTATGGAGAGTTTTTCCAGCCTTGATAAGAAAAATCTAAGTTGTACATTTATCACACCTCAGCTAGGCATCTTTGTTAGAAGTGTGGTCATGTCTTCCAGGGCTGAGGAGGAGATGAGAGTGAGAAAGTGAGGGAGGGAGGTGACTTCAGAGGGCAGTTCAGCTCTTGTGTTTGGGTGAACTGTTCCCTGGAGGTCCTTGCTGTCCTTTGTGGATTGTGTTGAAGAAGTTGGCTGGAATGATTACAGCTCCTACTTTATGTGCTTCAGGCACTGGAAATGAAGCTGGGCTAACGACTGTTTCTGAGCCTCTGTACCAAACGGCTCAGGGCACAGGTGTTGTGACAGTATGTCTTGGGTGGGCATGGGCCAAGGCAGCTCTGAGCCAGGGTTAAGACAACTTGCTTTCCAACAAGTCTACTAGCTCAGCCATAGCCTGTCACTGCTCTGCCTCCCCACCTACCAGCTCTGGGAGAGCTTTCCTAGGAGCCAGGAGCTCCTGTTGGCACATACTCCATGCTGCCATATAGACCTTATGGAAGATGTCCCTCTCATCACTGGAAAACCAGCTGTGGAAGGTGACACGGACTCCTTTTTCCCCTTGACTAAACCCACCTGTATTCAGACACTTTATGCGAGTTTGTGTTGCTACCTCAGTGGCAGCTTGACCTCACCAAGGCAACATCAATTTGGCCTTATGATCTCTTGTGCTATTAAGCATTTTAAGAGATTGAAAAGACATCAAATTTCAGAAGACTCATTGCGTACTTCACCAAAGCATGTAACTGACTCCAACACCAGGATTTTATGGTGGGGTTTTTTGTTTTATTTTTTGGCTGGCTGCTTTTTATTATTTAAATCTTTATGTAATGGTGAAAAGCAGGAATGAGAATGGTTGGTACAATTTCAAAAAATGTACACAAATTACAAATAATTTGTTTGCACAAATTATTGGTTTATGCTTGTAGGTGCTCATATGCATTTGTAAGCCTTTGGAGACAAGGCTGTACCTGATGCAGCGTAAGTGATTCACCTGAGGCTCGGAAAGGGAATAACTACAGGAGACTTAAGATAAGAATCACTCCAATATGCCATTTTATATCAGAGACTGGTGTTTGGTTCGGGTTTTTACTAACTGGGTGAAATATCATCTATGCAGGCCCCCCTGACAGATCTGGATTCTCTTTTGGTGGCCCATGGAAGTTCAAATACCCATTTAGATTAGGTCTACTAGCTTCCTCTCCCCATTTAAAATACATCATTTACTTAAAATTGACTCATTGCAGTGAATGGATTTACTTCTGATAATCCATTTGTTAAAATGGGGATCTCTTCTTTTTCAGAAGGTATATTTATGCCCTCTAAGAGTAGTATTTCAATGTTTACACCTATCTATTGTGTATTTCATTACTCCTGTTGGTCAAGAGGAGTGATGAACTATGCATCTCATAATATGTATTGATCTTCTTGGAGATGATTTAAACATCTATCAATGCTCTCTTCTGGCCTCCATATAAGATAAAATGCTGTATCTTCTCTCCATTTGCAGTTCTTATTGTGGCATGAAATCCTCTCTCAATTCTTTTAATTCTCTTTAGCAATAATTCAAAAATATCTATTTATTTTAACAGTTCATCAATTAATAGAAAATTACTGCACTGGATTTAGGTTGTGTCTTGGGTCAGGACCACCACCACGTGGTCGCGACCCCCAACCCCCCTCCCCCTCCCCTCCCGGTAAGA
>WKFP01015257.1:510064-523788 GCA_011057875.1 Pterocles orientalis | reverse complement strand
AACATCCTCAGGACACCCAAAACTCTCAAAAACTGATGTGATCAGCCTGAATGAGAGAGAGTAATTGAAGGGGTGGGGGTGTGTACCCCCCCCCCTCCGTCTCTCCCATAAATTGGGTGTTATTACCGACAACCATCAAGAGGGGACGCCCGAGATACCACAGCGCGGCATACAAATACCCGCCGAGCCGCATGGCTTGTGCCTCCATCATATTGTAAGCCAGCATTGTCCAGTACAACAAAAGCATCGCCCTGGTCCTTCTCCCTGAGCTGATAAACACTGCCACAGGGAGAACATAATACATATAAGGCTTCACATAACAGCACCCTGAGAACAAATGGGCCAGCATCATGACCAGCAAGTTGCTTAAGTAATACAAGAAAAATGAATGTAACAAATTATTAAAGCACGTGCTGGTCAGACTTGTCGTTATCTCAACCCTTCTGGCCCCACATTGGGCGCCAAAA
The DNA here is from genome assembly GCA_011057875.1 of Pterocles orientalis. Classification (NCBI taxonomy): domain Eukaryota; kingdom Metazoa; phylum Chordata; class Aves; order Pterocliformes; family Pteroclidae; genus Pterocles; species Pterocles orientalis. The sequence continues at coordinate 523,321 of WKFP01015257.1, read as the reverse complement.
TATTGTCTTGGGTCAGGACCACCACCACGTGGTCGCGACCCCCAACCCCCCTCCCCCTCCCCTCCCAGTAAGATGGGAAAGGGTAGGAGAAAAAAAAAAAAGGAACCTCGTGAGTTGAGATAACGACAGATTTTTAATAACACCACACAAGGAAAAAAAAAGAAGAGAGAATATAACAATAAGACAAGGTATAAAATACAATGGAAATGCTGATACAATGAATATCTCACCACTGGGAGCTTCATCAAACCAACCGGCCCCGTCCCCTAAAACCCGGGCATGACGTCAGCATGGTATCGAATATCCCTTTGGCTATACCCACCTCCCAGCTTCTGTGAGGAATTAACCCTATCCCAGCTGGACCCAGGACAGGTTGTTTTTCTGGTGTTAACTTAATTGTTATTGTCCAAGTTCTCTTTTGTTGTGTGTAGTTTCATTGCAACTTGTTTTCTGGTTTTCAACAGTAGAACTCAGTCAGTCTCTCTCATACTGTTAGTGCAATGAAGAGACCAAAATAAAGTGTTGATAAATTTTACTTTTCTGTGACTGGAGTACAGCTTATGATGGATTAACTGGGATCTAGATTTTGAATGTAACAATGAGCTCTCACCATTCTGTTTCCAACACCTAACGTTCAATTAGCCCCAAATTTTCTTTGCTGTTATTTTGGAAATCGTGCCTGAATGCCTGCATTCATAACTGCATTATGTAAATAGTGGAAATAACCACAACAGCAGAGGAGTCCTGATCTTCAGCTCTCCCCCAACAGCTCCACAGATACTTAGTTTCCTTCATTGTTCTGTGTAGGATATTGTTCACTTGAATATATTTTCACTGTTTTGGAATATTTTTCAACATAATTCACAGAATCACAGAATCACAGAATGTTAGGGATTGGAAGGGACCTCGAAAGATCATTCAGTCCTTTTCAAGCAATTGCTAGGGGAAATCCTGTGGGACAGGGTACTTGAAGGTAAAGGGGCCCAAGATAGTTGGTTAGCGTTCAAAGAGTGCTTCTTCCAAGCTCAAGATCGGTGCATCCCAACGGGTAGGAAGTCAAGGAAGGGTGCCAGGAGGCCTGCATGGTTGAACAGGGATCTGCTGGGCAAACTCAAATGTAAAAGGAGGGTCTATAGATCATGGAAGGAGGGGCTGGCCACTTGGGAGGAATATAAGAATGTTGTCAGAGAGTGTAGGGAGGCAACTAGGAAAGCCAAGGCCTCCTTAGAATTAAACCTTGCTAGAGGGGTCAAGGATAATAGAAAGGGCTTCTTCAAATACATTGCAGATAAGGCTAACACCAGAGGCAATGTAGGCCCAATGATGAATGAGGTGGGTGCTCTGGTGACAGAAGATACAGAGAAGGCAGAGTTACTGAGCGCCTCTGTAAAAATTGAATTTTCCATGTGGACTTTTTAAAGCCTTTGGAACCTGATAAGCTTTTGTAACAGAAGAAGAAATGTTTCATGTGGCTTGAAATCCTCCTTGCATAAAGGAGCATTTCATCAGCCACCGTCTGCTCTGCTAAACTCTGCTGGCACAGTGACATCTGAATCCCATAGCCTAACTTTAACTAGCTTTTTTGTCCTTGCCTAAGGGTAAGACATTCAAGAAAGTTGCTTTGTTGTTCAGCAATAGAAAATGCTGCTGGGTCAATGCACTAAAATAACATAAAAGTTCCTCTATTCTTGGAGAGAACGTTGCAGAAACTATGAAGGGTATGCCAGTCTATTTGTGGGGCTCTTTGGATACATTTGTTTCAAAAACTTGAAGTAACTAGAAACCCATTGAGAATCCAAGTTGATATAACAACATGGGGGGAGATGAAGAAGCATTAAACACATCTCAAGCTAAATTAAAACTCAAAAAAAAAAGAAAAAAAAAAAGATTAGGCTTCAAGCTCTGGGCCAAACAAGCCGCCATCTCCTGACTGGTTTAGTGTTTCTGGCAACAGTGACAATCAACAGGTGAAAGCAAACGTGCATGGAACAAGAATATTTTCCACCCTTGTCACTTTAAAATATTCCCAATTCTGCGTCTGATCTGCATCCATGAAGTGGAAGGTGTGCATATTTTAGAGTAGCAGAAATGAATTGTAATTATGTTCTCTCAAGGGCTGTGAACGTTATGTTTTTTACCTTCCCAGGAGTCAGATTTTCTTAAACATTCTCAACTGCTAAAGCAAAACTGTCAAAGCAAACTCTTCCCTCCTCTTTTTTTTTTTTAAAACCCGATACAACTGAGGAAAACAAATGGAAAGGTTACAAATGCAGGTTTATTTTATGTTTCTTTTGTGAATGTAAGACACACTTGACGGCTCTCTATAATCAGGCTTGCAGTTTCAAGGAGTGGGAAACAATGATAAATTCATCAGACAGAGCTAAGTGATGTATGAATATCACTGATGGATTAACTGGGAACCAAACACATTCTAACCAGTATCAGAAGAGAGACCATAGCTTGATGTGGTGTGGTAAAACTTTTAAATTTCCTAAACTTGTCTTACTGCTCTTCCATATCTTATACACTGAATAGACTTGAATCAGTTCAATACCTGATTGGGAGCCATGTGGCTACATGTAGGCTTTTCACTAACGTTCAGGAAATATAACTCTCTCAGCTAGTGTTAGCCAGCATGAAAACATAGTCTTAGAGCACATTTCAATGCTGAGAGTGTCATGGATGGACCCATTCCATGGAGGACCTAGGGGTGTTGGTTGACAGCTGTCTGAATATGAGCTGGCAGTGTGCCCAGGTGGCCAAGAAAGACAACGGCATCCTGGCTTGTGTCAGAAATAATGTGGCCAGCAGAACTAGGGAAGTGATCATCCTTCTGTATTTGGCGCTGGTGAGGCTGCACCTTGGAACTGTGTTCAGTTTTGGGCCCCTCACCACAAGAAAGACATTGAGGTGCTGGAGCACATCCAAAGAATGGCAATGAAGCTGATGAAAGGTTATAAGGAGTGGCCGAGGGAACTGGGGTTGTTTAGCCCAGAGAAAAGGAGTCTGAGGGGAGACCTTATTGCTTTCTACAGTTACCTGGAACGAGGTTGTAGTGAGGTGGGTGTCGGTCTCTTCTTGCAAGTAATACATGAAAGGATGAGAGGAAATGGTCTCAACTTGTGCGAAAGGAGATTTAGATTGGATATTAGGAAAAAATTATTCACTAAAAGGGTCATTAAGCATTGGAAAAGGCTTCCCAGGGAGATGGTGGAGTCACCATCCCTGGAGGTACTCAAAAGATGTGTAGATGTGGCACTTAGGGACATGGTTTAGTGGTGGACTGGCAGTGTTAGGTTAATGGTTGGACTCAATGATCTTAAGGGTCTTTTGCAACCTAAAAGATTCTTTCAGATAACAATAATAATGCTTTCCTTGCATCAGTGTAACGCTCTTACTTCTGCTATGTAGAACCTAACCTGCACAATGGAACTGGTGGAACTCCTTATAGAGGTAGTGCTCTTCAGATGAGAAGGTGTTATTGCCTGGCTCTGACCACTGATAGTCAAGTAACACCAAGAGGGGACATGAGAGAGGAATAATGCTGATTGTACTTCCTTTCCAAATTCTGGGGCCTGTTTGCAATCAGGAAGGCTTCAAAGATGGTTTTATTGGGAAGCAGAAGTTCTTACTTCTAGGTAATATCAGAGAGAGCTTGCATTTGAATAAAACCAGAAATCTCAAGGAATTACCTTGACTACTGAAAGTTTTTAGGAGTAAGTCTCCCAGCCCTAAATATCAATATATTTTTCTGTAAAATAGAAAAGGATTGACAATAATTATCTTTCTGTTGTTCAGGTGCCCAAGACACCAAACCCATCTGCAAGCCATGTAAACACAGATAATCTCTGGGAAGACAGAGTTGCCCAAAGCCCTGGTCTAACTTGGAACTCCTAATACCAAAAGTCTCTTCTAAGCAAATCTTTCCTCTGCTTGGTTTTGATTACTTTTTCCAGTTCTTTACTTTTTTACAGGATGAGGTAGGTAAGAAAATAGTGTTCCCAGGATGTAAAATTTCTGCACAAATTTACCTTCGTTATCTATTTATTCAGCTATTCATAAATCCAGAGGATATGTAGTGGAACCCTAATTTAAATATCTTTATATCACTATTTGGAGAAGTTACTCTCTTTAATTAATTTGTAAAGAATGCTGAGACACTAACTTTCAAACTTGAGTGAAAGTATTCTCTAACAGAAGTTCAGTGAGAAAGAAGAAGATGAAAATTGGAAGTTTTGGAGAAAAAGAGTAAAATAAAGGGCAGGATATGGATGTTTGCTATTTTCTGTATATTTTTCTTATTCTTCCTCTGAGAGAACAAGTGATGAGTTATCAGATTTACAGTGTAGACCTTTTTCAAGTTTAGGTCATTTGCATATAATCTATTCTACCGTGTATCCCACTGGACATAGAATCATAATAAGTCTACTAAAATATGAGGAAGTGTATTTTTTCTAGATGTGTGATCATGGATTTTTTCATATTCATTGTATACCTGAGATGGCAGGAAAACCTGGAGCCCGTTTTTGTTGCTGGTGTTTTTCCACCTACAATCATTAACAGCACTTGGTTTTATTGCCAAGTAAAAAGGAAACAGTATTCCAGTGGTACATTGTGGAAAAGCAAAGAGTTTTGAAAGGTTTGCCTGCTTGTGTTTTGATAGATGAGGGAGAAGGAAAGAAGCAGACCAAATGTGCAACCAAGTATTTGTCTCACCTGTTTTGGTATAGGACTCCTAAAGCTGGTGGTTAAGTTGGTTCAGAAGTTTCATGATGCTAGCTTGAGTCTTTATCCAAGTGCACAGTCTTTGCAGCAAGGATTTTTTGTTGCTTTGAAGAGTAGATAAGCATGTTTTCATTGGACATCTGGCTTAAAATTGTTGTTTCTTAATCATTGGTTCAATTCCATTTCAAAAGAAAACTTCACGGCCTAGCTTCAACCCATTTAGGCAACCCATCCTTCCCTCACCCTGAAAAACTGCACAAAGCACAACCTAAAATGAAACAAGTATGGTAAATGCTGAAGGCAGAGAGTGCCTTTCAAGGCAGATGATATTTGGAGGTATGGTCTGTGTGAAAAAATGTGAGCTCATGAGAGGATTCAGAGGACTTTTGCTCACTGTGCAGCAGACATCCCCAAAGCACAAAACAGAGCATGTACCCTTTTCCTGTTTTCCACACAAGAGAAAAGCAATTTTTCAGCTTAGAGGCCTCACACTGTTGATAAACATTTTAAACAAAACAGACAAAAATGCCTAACTCTATTCTGAGAATCAGAGTTGATGCTTCAGGATACTCCTTTAGCTTCTGTTCCTATTACTTAAATGAATGTTTCATACCAGAAGTCCCCTGTTTTCCTGTCATTGATTTTACCCCCTCTGTACAAGTTCCTGTGCAGCATGAGTAGTTGATGATATCTGTGCTTATGAAGCTATCAAGCAGCAAAATCTACTTTTTCACAGCTGTTCAGATAGGGAGGAGATGAGAAAAAGAAAAAACTTCATGCACAGTATGTTTTTACAAATAATGAACATAAACCGAAAGAAAAATGCACATAAGCCAAGAGAAAAAACACATCATCTATGTTTATTGAGTGTCTAGATTCAGTACAAGATGAGAAGAATATTTTCTGCTGTGCCATCCGGTTCACTGTATGATGAAATTAATCCTCCTGCCCTCACCATCACTCAGCAACAGTGTATGGCTTCATTGCTTCAGTCACTGGGTTACTCATCTTGTGAAGTAAGTTGTCTTTCCTGCAAGAAATTGATTTAATATTTGTGCATGTTTTTCATATTGCTTTATATAGCCTTCAGTTTGTTTTTTTGCAAAACTAAATTGGCTTGCCTTTAGATTCCCATGTTTATTCTTAAGATGGCAGTCAGAAAAGAACAGCTACCTGCCAAGAGTTTGTCTCACAGCGTACAGCTTGTGAACTTACTACTTGTCTCAGCTGATATAAATCAAAGTTCAGCATAGCTTTCATCAAAACTGTACTTCCATGTTCTTTTCCATGGTGAGATGCATCCTAAGTTGTGAATCAGGACAGTGCTCACATATCTCCAGCCAACCGACAGAGCTGAAACCAGCTGAATGCCTTCTGATATCTATTAACTTCACTCCATAGAAAGTACCAGTTTTGAAATTATTACCTGTATTTTTTTCCCACAGAGCACAAGAACTATCCTGGGTGAACCTGACAGCTTGAAGCCTGAGGAGAAAGGTTGATCTTTCCCTGATCTCCAGTGAGATGGAAGCCTGTAGGGCTTTGCCAAGCCTATACAGGTACAGTGAAAGCAAGTGCAACCTTGCTGGAATAAGTATTTTCTGTGCTGATTAACTTCATAGGTAACCATTCTCTAGTCATTCCTGTTTTGGAAATAGTTTTGTTTTTTTTTTTTCTCTTACTCCAATGACTCTTCACATACCGGTCGAACTGGCTGTCATCAGTAAAGTCAATTCACATTTCTCTACCATTCTCCTCTCTGCATTGTATACCACCCATTTGATCACCAACAATGTCTTGCACAAAGAGCTTATAATAATTTCACTGGAAGGTTCTGCTTCAGGGTCTTTTTTTATTACTAAGCTTTCTAAGAAATAAAGCTCATTCTTTGGCTTTGTGGTGGGCATGCATGTTTATTTTGTGAATCTGCTGGTTGATCTGCAGGTTTAACAGAGACAGATGTCTTAATATTTTTTTTTTTAATCCTTAAATATTTGATCCTATTAATATCTTCTACAGCCATAGGGAGCAACCAGGATTCATTATTTAATTATCACAGAATTACTTGGTTTAAAGCTACTATGAACTTCACTTTATTACCAAGGTTGGTCTTCCAGGAACTATTTTAACAACTTTCAACTCAATATTTTGAACTATTCCTCAAGACTGGTCCACTTTTTAAAAGGTATCACTGAGTACATGAGTGCCACATACGATGGGAAATTGTTTCAGGTGAACGAATAAACCTTTTTCTTCTGTTACAGTTCTCCACTGCACTTCTGTGGAAACCTACTCCCACACTTTAGGTACAAGAGGCTGGCTACAGTGGGAGTTTGAGTTAAGCAAGATGCTGGCTTTGGGATTTAAATATTTTGATGTTGTAAAGGTCAGAATGATTGATGTAAATAACTTCAGTAGTCACCAATCATTTTATAGACTTTTTGGGCTGGCAGACCAGCATCCTTAGATAAGGTTGTTAAGCATTTCCTTGAAAATCACGTATAATATGCTGCAGCAGGCACAGTTAGCAAGAACTGAACTATAGATAGTAACCTCTCTGGAAGAAGTAGTTCCATTATCTTAAATAATGAAGTTTAGAGGCAGTAAGATAAGAGATTTTCCCTTGTTATTTTTAATCCTCTAAGCTTCAGGATCTAAAAATGGGAGATAGATATCTCTACGGTATAAATGGAAAAATAACAGAAAGCTCAATGACTGTATTTTTTAAAATGCATGTAAGTTTCTTGACTAATCTGTCACTGCAGAAGTTTTTCAGCTACAGTACTATATGTCTTCTGTAACTGGAAATCTTGACTGACTTGTTCATGACTGTGATGGGTTTGGGAAAAAAATTCCCAAGTGACACAAAACGTGAAGCCTTTTTTTAATGTTTAAGCCAAAAAGGACGTGACAGAAACAGGTAGAAAATTATTTACAGCAACTGACAAGTGGAGCTGTTAATTTATTTTGTGTGTCTTTTTGCATCTGGTGTTAACCCTATATCTATCAGTAGTTTTAATCGGTTGTCCCAACATAAAAGCAAGAATCCAGAGTATCATCATACCACCAAAAAAGTATTTATCACACCACAGAAATCTCTAGAGGAACTCTGGTGAAAGGCTGTTATTCTGCAACAATATGAGATAGAATCTTTTAAAAGTCAGAGAAATTGCAAGGATAATTTCTGCAAAATCAGTGTTATGCATTGAAAGTTGCAGAAACATTTGTTGTTTGCTGAAATCTCTCAGTTGCATGAACAACTAGATACAAATCTCTAGTAATCAAATTCCAAGTGGAAACTGGTACTGGCAGATGAAAACTATTTCAAATTAAGATGCTCTTAAGCATGTTTGTATAAAGATACACACAGTGGTATTTGCAAATTTGACTATAAATATCAATATAAATATCAAATATCAATAACTATCAATGAAAGAGTCCATCACTTTTTAAAGCCATACTTTTGAAAAATGTTCAAAAGTGAATCTTAAACAAGACCATCTCCTTTGTATTAAAGAGACTTTGGAGTAGGCAGATGTTCTTGTAGCTATGATTTCAGCAGAAAAATACTTAGCTCCCTCTCCCACACAAAATCTAAACCAATCCTTTTAAAAACAGTAACAGATAGCAAATTTTGGCATGGGTGGCTTATTGTTCAAACATTTTTAACTTTAAATTAATTTCATTATATGAAAGGTTTAAGAAGCTCATCAGTGAGAAAAAAATGCTCTTTACAGCTTTACAGCAATGGAATATCGATGTTTAGGGGGTTTTGTTGTTTGTTTGCTTTTTCCCCCAGAAATGGTTCTCTTGTAGGAATGTGAAATAAATACACCTGGTGAGTATCTTTGTTCTATAGACACAGGTGACAAAGGTACAGCCATGATATGATCATTGAGGTTTACAGTAATTTGTAAGTCATTAATTCATCTATAAAAGGTTCTTCCTACAGCACATGGGCAGAGGTGTCCATTCTGCCTATCACAGAGATGAATCATGGTCTGAAGATACCTGTCTCTTCCCTATTGCTTAAATGATCACTTATACCAGATTATACTGTTTAGACAGCAAATGCTAGGGGATTTAAGTCTTTCTGAAAACAGTTGGAGAGAATAGTCAGAAGACAATTAACTCTTCTGTAGTATAGTATTTGTAAAATTGAAGAAGCCAATGCTTTTTAAAGAAAAGTGAACAAAATATGACAAAAGTAATGACACTTTTTTTTTTTTTAAATCTAGAAAAACTTTACTAAGGCTGTGCTCACCCCAGCCACTTTTGAGTACCTAGCAGCTAGATGGAAGTATCACTACTCTTTGATCTTCTGAATCCAAAAGAAGAAGGTAAGCTCTGCCAGAATGTAATTTATCTCATGCTTTCTGAATGATTAAAAAACCAGACAGCTATTTTACAGTAAGTTAGTTAATGCTGTAATGGTGCCAACTGTTAGGCTGATTCAGAATTCCTCCACAAACAAGCATATTTTTTACTTCCTCCTTCTTTGCAACACATTTCCCAGATGGCTATTAATATCACTGGTATAGCTGATAAACAGTAAACTGGATTTGTCTGGAAAGCTCTCTGTAAATTGCCAAACGAATTCATCACTCAAATTTCACTTAAACACAAGAAAGCGCTGAATTTTCTAAATGCAAAATTACAGTGCAGCAGTTCTTGAGGGTAAATAGTTATGAAAGGGACAATACCTGTTGCAGATGTATTTGAAACACTGAATGCTTTACGGTCGTCTTCTATAGCTTCTTGAAAACTGTTCTCAGCTCTAACAACTACATCAATACATACTCATGAAGCATACAGATGCTTCTGTGTTGATTAAGGCCAAATGTTGTTGCCATAGGGATGCTGTTCTCAAAAAAACATAGATGAAAGGACTTTTTTGATATAAACTTTCTCTTATAGGGATGTTTTCTCAGTGCCTAGGCAGTCTAGACACTGTTTTCCATTTACTGTATTCCCTGCCTCAACTTACTTGAAGAACACTGGGATAGAGTACCCTCAGATAAGTGTATTTTAGATGGCTATAAGGCATCCTGGCTATGCTGATTTTCATACAGGAGCTCCACGGATAAGGTGAGTCACAGGACCATGGTATGAGATAACAGTAAAGTTGTGTTGGTCTTGCTAGGAAATTAAATGGGTGACATTATGGCTTCCTGAGTTCTTGCACTGAAGAAAGGACTTAACTTCAAGGTTCCTGTTACCACTATTCGGAAACCACCTTTCTGTCTCTCACAGCTGGGGATTCTGTGTCCATGGGAGGTGGCAGGTTGTGGGCGTTCAAGACTATTTCTGAAGCTTCCCTCCAAGGGTAAGGGTCTTGATTCGATAACAAATTCAAGATTCATGACAGCAGGAGGCCACAGCACATTCCAGTTTGCTTTGGTCCCTGAGTATAGAGGAAAAAAGAGAGTCTGAATCCTTGGATGTAAGTTTTGGCTCTTCTGCCTTGTATGGGATGCTGTGCACAGAGGTAGGCTCTTGAAGAGTGTTGTGAGGAGGGCTGACAGCCAACTCGTGGGTCATGTTCTGGCTCAAGACCCACTCTTTTTTTGAACTGAGCCATTGAAAGAGCACAGCAAACCAGGTAGAATTCCTGTTGAGTAACAGGAATGATTTTATGTGGTGCAGATGTGGTAGGGTGATTTGCATATAAAAAGATGTTGGTTCCAAAGCTTGTAGCAGTATTTTCACATGGCTGTGACTAGGGGACCTTGTTCTAGAACAGAATTACATAGATTATATCAGAGAAAAAAGAAGGTATAGCTGACCCCAAAACCAGATCTCAACTGAGAATTCAGTGCTTTCTTTTCTCCTGTGTATCACCTGTTGTGAGAAACTCAAGGCAGAGCAATAGCACATAGAATAAAATTATCTGCTCTTTTTTACCTCCTAAGTACGGTTATTGGGAGTATGATGGAAGTCAACAGAGAAGTGTACCTCTGCCCTGGACCAGGTGCCTTTCCAAGTGCAGTAATATACAGATATTTGCATCCAAAATGGAAGCAGGTCTCAGATCCTGGGAGCTCTAGTCATGTAGTTTTCTCAATGAGGCCACTAGCATGTTGTCTGACTCTTCCTTGATCAAAAACTTGTGATTTTAAATCTCTAATTTCATACAAGAAGTTTTAAATATAGATGATTAGTTATTTTTGTATTAGGTCTTTTTTTCTTTTTACTATAGTATTGAATTTCCTAACCAACTCATTTGGCTGCATTCGGTAACAGCTTCTGTCTTTGAATGATAGAATTAGGAAGACCAATTAGAAAGCACCTACTAGTCAATATAAAAGATAAAAGAATTGGACAAGCCAATGTAGCAAAGAATCAAATTTCTGAGATAAACTGCTGCAAAGATGCAAACTAAACCATGCACACGTGCTCTGTATCCTGACTAAGAAACATGAGGAATTGAATCCTTCAGTCTATATAAGCATTTGAACTTGAAATGCTATCTTTTTTTTTTTTTTTCTTTTTTAAAGGAAAAGTTAAAACAGTAATAACTTTTCAGGGCAAACGGATTACCAACCTGTAATGATTTTGGTTTCAAAGATTTAAGGCCAAGCTATTCGCATTCATCTATGATAATGTGGAAATCGATTTGTCAACAAGTCATAAAGAGAACAACAAATTAGTTTGTCATCACATAATACACAAGTCTGTGCCCTACAATAACACTTTACGGTGAAATAATACAAATAGAAAACTGTGTGTGAAGAGAGCTAAATCCTGAGGAATACTAGTAACAAGGATTTTAATATTAGAAAGAAAGTTACTAAAAGAACCAGAAAACAGAACTTGGCATATACTGAGAGACCTATCCAAAGCAGTATCTGTAAGAAGAAACTGAATAAAAGACCTGACATGTTTACTGAGTATTAATAAAAATGACAAGCATCCTAAAGACAGAAAAAAATCAATCTGAGGAGGAGGAAACTGTGATTAAATTAAAACAAACAAGCTGGAACAATGAGGAAAGGTCTTTCTATAAATTGCTTTAGTTTGGGAATATGTCCTGAACAAATGAGATGGTTACATAAGACTGTCAAAAGGCACCATTAAACCTACTACTGATAGACTGTTCAGCTACCATGTAATCAGTGTGTTAAAGGATTCCTTTTGATAGCACTGACACTAAAAAATATTGTCAGACTCAGCTATTATAATCTTTAACAGAACCACAAGCAACATGAGGTGAAATGTGCTCACTAAGATCAGTGTGTTGCTCATCATTGCTGAGGTTTGTTCTGTAATGCCTTAAACAGCCTGTTTATTTCATTTAATGGTCATAAAGAAATATCATACAATGAGAAAGCTCTGATTTATCCTCCAAATAGTTGACAGATAGCATGGAATTAAGTCAGTCTTTCATCTCTCAGCACTTTTTGCATCTTTTTGTTAATGTGTCAGTGAATAAACTAATGAAAAAATCCTAATTCAAATGAAGCTCAAATCCAACGTAGAGACCTTGGCAATCTGTCATTTATTTCCACTAAGGATATAAAGCACTGTATCAAATTAGTCTCAATTCTTACAATCTCTAGAAGAAAGTGAAAGTTAAAAAAACCTCATTGCAAGGTTGAGGTTGCATTCATCTGTATTCTTTTGAGTGAGTTGTGAAAAGTGAATCCACAGCAATTAACAATGAAGCATTAAAGAATTACAAGAATTTAATCTGAATTACCTTTGCAAATAGAATCAAAGCTGAAGATCTTGAAACCAAAATACAGCAATCTTTTGAGTGAATTGATGCAAATAAATAATAATGGGACATCTTGGAAGATAAATGACTGTCATGAACAGTGGTTGACAACTAATTGATTTTTACTTTTGTAATCAAAGAATTATTCTGATTAGAAGCAAAAAAAATTCTTCTCTTTTTTTTTTTTTTACCAAAATGTAAAGGTTAACAGATTTCAGGTGGGATACAATTATTTGTTTCATTCTTACTTTATTGTATAGGGGATGCATTTTAAAACATGGCAAAACAAAGCTATTTGGCTACTTCAGTTAGCTCTGAACCACTATATCGGTTCAATATAGGTTCATTTTCTATATTGGCTATAGTGTCCTTTGACTTAAATGGGAACTTCAGTTCCTAGCTCATATGTATTTAGACAATGAATTGTACGTGAACTGCACCCTGTTTTAATCATAAACACATAAATCTAGTAGGATGACTGCATCCCATTCGTACTTTAAGACGGGATGAATTACTCTGTGGAGTTTGCTCTGTTTACTTCTATGGCAAGATGTTAACTGAGATCTCACAAGTGCTCTATAGACTAGACATTCCCCTATCAGGACAAGCACTACATTAATTTTGCTGCTCTAGGCTACAAGTAATTATGGTTGACACAATTTCATTTTGTACATGGGAGAAATTGAACACAACCCTTTGCAGAATATCCTAAAAAAGCAGGAATAAAAGCGTTTACCTGAACAGTGGGCCTACACATCATGAAGCAAGAGAAGGCTTTGAGCAACCTGGTCTAGTGGGAGGTGTCCCTGCCCACA
>WKFP01015257.1:495482-509790 GCA_011057875.1 Pterocles orientalis | reverse complement strand
ACCTTGAACAGGTTGTAGCCTGAAGTCAGTTTGCAAATGGGAAAGCTGTCCTGAGAGATCCACTAGACACCAAGTACAGGGACAAGCCCCAAATGCCACTGCTGTGTATCTCGGCAACAATACAGGGAGATAATTTTGGCCACTGAAGAGCCACAGATAGATTATGGTGATGACACAAAGCTCATAACTGTCTTTAAAAACCCCACCTTTTTGGTGGCAAGAACAGTAGCATTCTGCTGCTCTAACAAATATATTTGGTGAGAACACACACACACACACACACACACACACACACACAGGAGATTGATGCATTTCTCTGTAGTACCTGAGGGGATCAAATCAACTGCTTTTGCCTTTCAAGTGGGAGGCTGTAGATTCCTTCCACTCTTTGCCCTGAAGCTGTGCAAAAGACAATGGTCCTATGATGAGGAACATAGCAACCATCTAACGGTCAGGATTGTCAGCTACAAAGGAGAGAGGAAGATCGTGAGCTTTATTTTCATGTGAAATACCTGCATGGGACAGTTATTGGATAAAATATTTAACTGCTAAAACAATAAGACATTAAAGAGAAATAATTATTAATTTCTGTGTCATCATGTGGGGCTGGCATTATGTCTTGCTATTTCGTATTCCAACAGATGAACATATTTGATTGAAATTTGTAGCTACATAGAATATAGCTAGAGCTGTGTAAAACAATTAACTTAGTATTATTGGCATGCTGATTAAATTAACATAATTACCCAGAACCGCCAAAATATACCTTCTGTGGATTCTGAGACTTAATAAATCTGTAGTCAGTAGGGAAAGATCATTGAAAGGAACTGTTTTAATTACTTAATTGATGTTAATAACAGGACCAGTGTTTTCAACATTTCCATCAATAATTTGAAAGGAAATGTAAAAGTCCCACTGATAAACTTCACAGAACCAACTGCCAGAGTAGAAAATAGTGCTCAGAACACAGAAATTCAACAGTTTTGGATTCTGTAGCCTCTCCAACAATACGTACCTTGGCACAGCCACCTACAAATGTAGCCCTTTCAAAATGACAAATGCAGAGTCCAGCTAAAATCTATGGACTGCACTTTGGAAAGGTTTCTAATATAACCTTTTAAAAGGTCTTCTAGTAATCATAATAAATAAAAAACTGAGTTTGAGTTCCCATTATGAAGCTGTGGAGAGAAAAGCCAATAATCCCGGAATGCTATGAATTAAGGATTTTTGCTTTTGTCTGTGGTTTTAATGCCTCTGTCTGAGGCAGAAAAAAGAGGACCAGTGATGATGCCTGTGCCCTGGGGTCAAGGTGGACTGACTGGTTCACAACCACGATGCTTAGGACTTTACAGCAGGTTTAGAATCATTGACTCATAGAATGGTTAGGGTTGAAAGGGACCTTAAAGGTTATTGAGTTCTAACCCCGGAGTTTGTCCTGAAGAGAACTGGTTGGAGCAGTAAAAAGCACAGACAGGGAAGGAATTAGCTGTCAGGATGGATGATTGGTGTTAAAGATCATTCTTTATCCCTCTTTTCTATAATGCAGTGTATAGGTGCACCTGCTGAGACCTTAATTAGAATAGTGAGATCATTTTAGTGCACGTATTTTCAAAACAGTACAGGATAATTCTAGAGTGTTCAAAAAAGTGTTAAGTAGTTGGAGAGCCATAAATAATACAAATGAGTGGAACACTTGAGAAAATTAGCTTATTTGGCTTTTTTAAAAGGAAGATGAGAAAATTATGTGATTATAATGCATAAACACCAAGATAGGGAAAGTAGACTAGTATAAAAGACTTCATAAAAGAACCAGTTATTGAAGGTGAAGCCAAACTCCAATTTTAAGTAAGATATGAATTATTACTAGTAAGCTGATGAAGCAAGGAGTAGATCAATATTCTACCAAAGGAAATACTGGATTTTTCACCTTTTTGTAGCTTCAGATTAAGACTTTTCAAGAAGATACGCTGCAGTCACATGCAAGCATTTTGTTCAGTTATGGAAAGGACCAGCTGAAATTTAATCACCAGTCATATGCAGACAGTCAGTTTAAATGACCTAGCAGATCCCTTTTGGCCAGTATTTCTGTTGATCTATATGCCAAAACATTAATATTAATTGGAAATTATATATATTGGTGGAGTGAATAAGTTCTGTAAGATTTACTTTACATTGACCTAGATAACAAGTAAATGCAGGTGAAACAGATTTATATACATGAAGGGCTAAAAATAATTGTATAAAGTAAACTACTTTATTTGCATTATGACTGCGTTCTCCTTAAAACACTAGGTATGAACTTATTTTAAAAGATACTTAATGTTTCAGGAAATCACTGCCTTGACAGCAATGAAAAAGAGAATTTTTCCTACACTGAGGATACTGTGACAGCTATGATTGGCTGGGTTTTATTTAGCTTGTATTCTGTGCTTGATGTGGAGGTTAGAGCCAGCTGAATTAAGTGCTTAATTTTTGGGTTGTATGCTAAGTCTAGCAGAGGAGGTATGCTTTGCAATGTTGATTTATGGGATATGAATGGTCCTTTGCGTAGAACTGGATTGGTAGCCCCAATTCACTGCTGTAAGTATATTGGTTTAAAAAAATAAGATGTAGGCACTCTTTTTTTGGTCGTTAATTCTCAAGACTATGTTTGAACCAATGAGCACATGTTCAAAAGTCAGTATTTTTAAAATCTGTCAAGTGATCACTAGCAATCAGATGTACTTCTTTTATTAAAATCAATAGCAACATTCTTTGCCTGGGCAGTAATGGGATTGCACTAGATGCATGTATAGTTTTACATCAGGAACATGAACATAGCTCTGCCAATAATCTGCACAGTGCACAGATTAATTCAGTCATGGATTCCAAGTAGCAAACTGAGCAGCAGAAATCTGGGCATGGAAGAAAGAGCAGTTTGTTGTGGGGTTTGCATTATACAAAGAGCATTGATATGAGACAGTGCTTAAACTTGTCCTAGTTCAATCTGTGCCATCAATAACAAGATCAGTATAGATGGACTTCAAAGAATTAAAAGTTCACGCAACAGGGACTGTATTTACTGTATTTAGGGAATGGAGCTGTAATTAGATCCATGGTGAAACAGAATGTGGGACAAAACAATTGCATAATTTCTAAAAATAATAAAAGTCCATGAACTTCATATATTTTAAGGTCAGAAGTCACTGTTTGATGTCTTGGCTAACATAGGTCATAGGACTTTCATGAATTAATTAGCATCAACTTTTATGGGACCAAGACCTTTATTGTTTGGCTAATCTCTGTGACATGTAACTGCTGAAATCACCAGATCAGAAAGAAATTTAAGATATTTTTCAGTTCATTCACTTTGAACTTTTCAATGTTATTTGCGGTCTACTGCATCAATGTCATATGCTACTATAAAAGGAGCTCATGTGCCCTTTCTCATTGAAGCTCTGCAATAGCATAATTCCTATTAGCTCCAGGTAACTATGTGAAAATAAAAATGACAGCAAGCTGATATTTCCACAGAGAAAGGAAGGGAGGGGAAAAAGAATGAGATAGAAGGGAAATGGCAAGAATGTGTTTGCTCTTTTTTCTAGATCAGTTTGCACACTAATGGGCTAAATAGGTGAGAAAGAAAACACCTTTATCTGTTTTAAAAGGTCATTAAAATTGATATCTCACTACTTCTTCTTAAAAACTATTCTTCCTTCACATTTTTAAAGGAAACTGAGGTCTTCAGTATCCAAATGTGAGGAGGGTCTTGTATCCAAAAGTGACCAAAAGTGGATATTTATGTTACAATATAGGAATATTGAGATTATGTGGGAGTTTTTCTTCCCAGGTACATTCCCTTTGCCTCCACAGATCTGCAAGTATAGGGAAATCTGTACCTGGTCAAGTTACCTTTGTATTTACTAGCTACTATTTGGTTTTTATTTCTTTTATAATTTTTCAAAATTGTTTTGTGAGTAAATGTAAAGTTTGGAATCCACAACAACTAGTGGCAACTAATTTCACATATTAATTACACACTGTGTGAATACACTCCTCCTTTGTTTTGAATCAGCTACTTGATCATTAAACTTGATGGTCTAGTTTATTTGGTCATTTCTTGTACTGAAGCCTTTTCTTTTTTTTATTAGATCTCACTGCAGTAGAGTTAATTTTCTTCACAGCAGCACATATGGTGCTGTGTTTTGGATTTGCGATCAAAACAGTAGTGATAACACACTAATGCTTTAGCTATTAGTGAGCAGTGCTTACACAGCTTCAAGGCCTTTCTGCTTCCCAAGCTGCCCCACCAGTGCGTAGTCTGGGGATGGGAAAGAAGCTGGGAGGCAAAACAGCCTGGACAGCTGACTCCAGCTGGTCAAAGGGATCTCCTGTGCCATATGATGTCATGCTCAGCAATAAAATCTCAGCGAAAGAAGGAGTAAATGGGGACATTCGTGGTTATGGTGTTTGTCTTCTCAAGTAACCATTAAGTGTGCAGAGGTTCTGCTTTCCTGGAGGTGACTGAGCACCTGCCTGCCTGTGGATAAATACCTTATTTTGCTTTGCTTGTGCGTGCAGCTTTTCTTCACTTACTAAACTGTCTTTATTTTGACCAATGAGTTTTCAGCTTTTGTTTTTCTGATTTTCTCCCTCATCCCAGTGGGGGGTGATGACTGGGTGGGTGCTTAGCTGCTGGCTAGGGGAACCCACCACAACTATCTTTGATGAAGATTGCTACTTTCTTTCATTAATCTTCTAGGGCTACTACATTACATTTTGAGATATGAGAACTAGAACTGCACATGGATTGCAAGATGAAGGTGTGACACAGAACTGGATGGTGGAATAATTTTGTCCTCAGTTGTGTTATTTATTCCTTTTCTAATAATTTACATTTTGCTTTCCTGTCTGACAGCTACCAATAATTTTCTTGATTATCCATTGCAGCACAAATTAACTGGTTCAGAACTCATCACTCTACATGCAATTTAAGATTATTTTTCCCACACGAGCATAATTTTTAATTTATCAAGAATTTAACCTGCTATTTACAGTATCCCTTCACACTCCCTGTAAAGCGTCAGTGGACCAAATAGTAACTATAGGGTACTCTTGAGAAATACTATTCCATACCAATCACAGTGATAAATAGAACGGAGAAAAAGTGCTCCAGGAGATTGAACTAGATTTTCTAGAAAACTATGACAAGGATTTTTTTTTTTTTGTGCACAATTATTTTCAGGGAAAACCTTATATAAGCCACAGTGATTTGTACTGACAAAAGAAGGTGATGTTCCACTTTGTCTTCAAAACATGTAACCATTATCTCAAGATACTAAAAAATCAGCTTTGTATCAGCCAATCCTCTTTCTACTTTAGTCATTTAAAAATGAGTGGACAGCTCTGTGACATTAATGAGCAATATGTTACATGTCTTTGGCTTGAGAGGTATGGTCACTTTGAGCTACATTTTTCTGACACTAACACCTGAGTTCAAAGACATAAGTAAATACAGATTAGAATAGAAACATACAAGTGATCGTATGTCTGAATCACTTGCACAGGTAAAATAGAAAGGAGCTGAGTTTCTGCTTGAAAACACTGGGAAATCAATTATTAATCTAACATATAAATCCTAAAAAAACATGCTGCTACTCATGCATGTGAATATGCTTATGTAAAAATATTTCAAATTTAAACTGAAATATATTTAAAAGGAAGTTGTCTCAACTATTTGTTACTGCTTTGCTGTTCTTGCAAAACCAGTTATTTATTCTTCTTCCAGACTGCAGTAAATAATCAAATCACAGTTAAAGACTGGATCAATCAAGAACAAAACTCAAGCCTGTAACTTTGTAAATGTGATGATATTTGCTGAGAAGACCCCCTGTTTGTAAGACATTGACCTAGGAATCCTTCAGATCTAACTTCTTGTTTTTGTTCAGAAAAGCAAAAGGTCAAATAAACTGCATTGGAAGAGGAGAAAATGTGCATGGAGGAAGTCTTTATTTGAGATCCTAGGAGTAACATATCAAGGGTAGTTATTTTTCTCTCTTATTTTCATATATTAATTTTTTTACTAGTCTACAGCCACTGACACTCCTTCTGGTCCCAGAAATGTTGCTATTTTGTTAAACGGCATGCAACTCAACAGCTGAAGGGGAGGCACAAGATGTGGGTCGAAAAAAACCCACTAATTCACAGATCTTCACATTCTCTTCCTAAACGTATATCCCTAACCCACATATTTTTTACTGCCTCTCACAATGCGTTAAGTCTGTTAATATGTTGGCAATGTCTTGTCTGGTGACAAGAATCAAAGACGTAAAGGACAAAGACATACCAAGGACATAAGGTGCACAGCAAAGTAGAATTTAATTACGTGTGTACCAGGAATACAGACACTTTGTTACACCTTTTGAGTAAAAAACATTAAAAACGCATTTAGTACTATGACTGTCCACCACACATAGTGAATCATGGCAGTTTTCCTGTCGTGCTTTCTTCATTTTCCTTCCCTACAAAAACTCTGGCTACAACCCAGACACTGCTAAATAAGCCTGTTCTTTCCTGCAGTACTCAGCACAAGGTGCACGCCAAAGGTGAAGAAAAGTAGCAGGCATGCTGTATAGCCTGGCAATACTCAGCTGGAGGCAGTCTGTTGGGATAATTTTCAACTTGTTGCCAGAATTGCCTCCGGGCTTCACATTTGGTGCTTGGCCCAGGAGCCGAGTCAGGCTGCTGTGAAGTTTAACTTTGATGCCTCTTACCAACTGTGCCCACTGCAAAGCAGGCACAGCAGAAAGCAGGGTCCAACAGCTTTCCCATTTCTAGGCAAACACCTGGTCAGCTTTCCAGATGGTATCTTCCTGGCCTCTTCCTGATGAAACTGTGCTTGCCTGACACTTGCATTTCACTCTTCACTGTAGTTTTCAAGGAGATTGAATCACAGAATCACAGAATGTTAGGGATTGGAAGGGACCTCAAAAGATCATCTAGTTCAATCCCCCTGCCAGAGCAGGAACACCTAGATCAGATCACACAGGAACGCATCCAGGTGGGCTTTGAATGTCTCCAGAGAAGGAGACTCCACAACCTCTCTGGGCAGCCTGTTCCAGTGCTCTGTCGCCCTCACTGTAAAGAAGTTTTTTCTCATATTCAAGTGGAACCTCCTATGTTCCAGCTTGAACCCATTGCCCCTTGTCCTATCACTGGATGTCACAGAGAAGAGCCTGGCTCCATCCTCCTGACACTCACCCTTCACATATTTATAAACATTAATAAGGTCACCCCTCAGTCTCCTCTTTTCCAAGCTAAAGAGACCCAGCTCCCTCAGCCTTTCCTCATAAGGGAGATGCTCCATTCCCTTAATCATCTTCGTGGCTCTGCGCTGGACTCTTTCCAGCAGCTCCCTGTCCTTCTTGAACTGAGGGGCCCAGAACTGGACACAATATTCCAGATGCGGTCTCACCAGGGCAGAGTAGAGGGGGAGGAGAACCTCTCTTGACCTACTGACCACCCCCCTTCTGATACACCCCAAGATGCCATTGGCTTTCTTGGCCACGAGGGCACAGTGCTGGCTCATGGTCATCCTGCTGTCCACCAGGACCCCCAGGTCTCTCTCCCCTACACTACACTCCAACAGGTCAGTACCCAACTTATACTGGAACCTGGTGTTGTTCTTGCCCAGATGCAAGACTCTACACTTGCTCTTGTTAAATTGCATTAAATTTTTCCCCGCTGAAATCTCCAGCCTGTCTAGGTCTCGCTGGATGGAAGCACAGCCTTCTGGCGTGTCAGCCACCCCTCCCAGTTTCGTATCATCAGCAAACTTGCTGAGGGTGCACTCTATTCCCTCATCCAAGTCGTTGATGAATATATTGAATAGCACTGGTCCCAATACCGAACCCTGGGGGACTTCACTAGATACAGGCCTCCAACTAGACTCCATCCCATTCACCATTCACCACATTGTCTGAAATTGTAGTTGTGAGACTCGGAAGTAGTGTTGCTTTCTGGTTTTGCATTTTTTTTTTTCCCCCAGAACTGGTGCATACAGTTATATGAGTCCCACAGCTGACAGCAGACACTGTGACAACTCTCACAAAGGGCACTTTGGAATAAGCTTCTCTAAGACTCTTCATCAACTCCAGGGTGCTGAGTTGCCTGCATAAGGTTTGTTGACTAAGAGTTTGCTGTGCTTTCTTTCTAGCTTTTTTCTTATCTAGGAGAGTATTGCCCTTCCCTAGTTAGATTTATGCTTCGTCACCTTAAAATAAAGGTTTTTAGCTTCAAATTGCTTGGCTTCTGAACTAAAGGACTGTGGTTGAAAGCTCTCATTAAAGGCACAGAGCATGTCTAACCATGTCTTACTCAACATTTCACGGTACTACTCTGCTTGGTCAAGCCCTGGTAGGGAAATTGAGGCTTGATCCCAATTTATCTCCTAGATTAAATCCTCAGAGAGCCACAGATTAGCTATTTTCCACTATGAAGCAGACAACGATGCTACAATTAAGTGTTTTGTGGGTTGTAAAAATGAAGACACAGGAGCTTTACATGACCTTGCTCTCAAAACTTCATTATTTCTTAGAGAACAGAGGAAATATTTACATGAATGTGCCATTTCATATTTGTGATTGACAGACTGCTGTTATAGGTGACCAGATTTGAGCCAGATATCTATCCCAAACTCTCTTACAGTTAATATAAAAAGTAAGTAATTCCAGGGCATAATTAATCTCATTCTAAAGTGGCTGTCTAAAACAGAAAAGTGAAGAGTACTGTAAGAGTACCAAGAGAGCCTGGGGTGAATAGCTCATCTGTTGTCATTTAATTGAATAAATTTAAAATTAAGTCAGATGAATCCTACTCTAATCTGTTGCTTAAATGTAGATTGGCTTCTGTACAATAGCATTCTTATGTAGAAGAGTGCCAACAAATGGGAGTTTGAATCTTGTTTGAAAAAAATAGCTGGAGAATGCAAAAGGTGGTTTTTGGTTCCAGGTTCAGACTCCTGACTATAAGGTCTCTGCAGTGCAGACTATGTGAGCTATCTATATAAAATCTCATACAGTAAAGGGAGATTGAATTAATACAGTTAATGGAGCTGAGGCAGCTGTTCAGCTGGCCAGTTGTACGTCTTTAGGCTGAATTCTGAGAGCTCTTTTCACTGTCTATAATGGAAGCCTAGGCACCATAGAAATAGATGCATGGTATGTACATACATTTATGTGTCTGAACATGAAAATGAACTCTATCTCAACATGTGCAGAGCAAATTTTTTGTGGTGGTTGAAAACAACAATGATATTTCACTGCTCATAGTGATTTAATCCTAGTAGGTAGATGAATGACTGTGCCTTTTACATTTTTGCTCATTCTCAGGCTTGGAACTGAGGACACAGGCATGTGTTTTTATCTGTTGTTGGTTTGCTAAATAATGACTCACTCGCACTGGATAGAAAGGTGTTTGGAGGATAATTATAATCAATTTAGCATTTGGATCCTGGGGAGGTATAAAAGGATTTTATATGCTTTTCTGTGACTCTCATTTGAATCTTCAGCTATGAATCTCTCACAGGTTATGAAAAAATGCTGTGTGAGAGTTAAAAAAGTCGAAGAATGTATATATAGGCTAGAGATATTGATGGGGAAGAGGGGAAGTTGAATTAGTTCCCTGCTGGAGACCTTCAAGGGTTTTTACAACAAATACATATCAATAAGAAAGGAAAAAAACTTGAGGTGGGGGCACATTTATTGTTAGTTCTACTGTACTGCCAGTTTAGGAGTTGCAATGGCTCATGCTAACTCCTCATAGAAGAACTACATGGATCATAAGGACACAGCCTTTGTGAATCTGTAATTCAGTAAAGAGCTATTGAGCTTTACAGTGTCAGGGCTGGCTGATCTTAGAAATGTATATAAGCTTATAGCTTATGGAGTTCAGAGTACCTTCTGAAATGTGAATCTGGCTTCAAAATTTCTAAGCTTGCATTTGTATTTTTGAACATATTCTACCGCACATAGAACCTGGGACCTGATTAGGACCTAGACAAGCTCGAGAAGTGAGCCCATGTGAAACACATGAGGTTCAAGAAGGACAAGTGCAAGGTCCTGCACCTGGGTCAGGGTAACCCCAACCAGAAATACAGGCTAGAGGATGAAGGAATTGAAGGCAGTTCTGAGGAGAAGGATTTGGGGGTACTGAAGGATAAAAAGCTGAACATGACCACAGTGTGCGCTCACAGCTCAGAAAGCCAACCATATCCTGGGCTGCATCAAAAGAAGCATGACCAGCAGGTCAAGGGGCGTGATCCTCCCTCTCTACTCTGCTCTCGTGAGACCCTACCTGGAGTCCTGCATCCAGCTTTGGAGTGCTCCGCACAGGAAATTAATGGACCTGTTGGAGTGAGTCCAGAGGAAGGCCACAAAAATGGTCAGAGGGCTGGAACATCTCTCCTATGAGGACAAGCTGAGAGAGTTGGGGTTGTTCAGCCTGGGGAACAGAAGGTGAGAGAGGAAGGAGACCTTATTGTGGCCTGTCAATACTTAAAGGGGGCTTACAGGAAAGACGGGGACAAACTTTTTGTAGGGCCTTTTGTGATAGGACAAGGGGTAATGGTTTTAAACTAAAAGAGGGTAGATTCAAATTAGACATAAGGAAGATATTTTTTACTGTGAGGGTGGTGAAACACTGGAGTGGGTTGCCCAGAGAGGCTGTAGATGCTCCATCCCTGGAAACACTCAAGGTGAGGCTGGATCGTGCTCTGAGCAACCTGATCTGGTTGAAGATGTCACTACTCATTTCAGGAGTGGCTTAGACTAGATGACCTATAAAGGTCCCTTCCAACCCAAACTATTCTGTGATTTTATGATTTTTATATCTGGGTATTGCACCTGCTGGATTTTCCATGTCTCTAAGTGTTGCTTCTTAAATCAAAAAATCTCCTTACATGAAGTGTAAAAGCTTAACAATTTGTTTCCATAGCCCATAATCGAGGTCATGACAGTCAATACATAGTAAGTGGTCACCAATATCTGTGGATAAAACCATGCCTTCATCTGTGCCACAGAGGTTGAGTGGTACATTTGGTCCATTTTTCTACGTCAACACTGTAAAGTTAGCAGTACTGTGCTATGAAGATGGCACTTCCAGTTCAAGAGTTTGCAAGAAGTTGCACCACAATTTTGACTCTTGTGAGCAGACCTAAAGAGACGTGTCTCGGACAGGCCTGGAAATTTTGGTAGTGTGCAAGGTGAGGTGATATACTTCAAATTTATTTTTCCTCTGACAGATTTTTTTTTCTTCTTGAGACTTACTTCTGGAGACACCTAAAGTCGTTGTTTTTCTTGACTTATACAGATATGAAAATCCTTTGCAATGATGGCAGTGTACAGTGAGCTAATGATCTCATTTATTATTTTCAATGTTTCATTTCTAACTACAACGCTAAAAGAAAAAAAAATCTGGAATATTCCCTTAAATATGCTTAAAACTCCACTGATTTTTTTAATGGCATGAAAATTTTACTTCAGAAATACTTTTTCTTTCCTGCTTATGAACTCCACTCATGGAAGTGTAGTTTTCAATTCAAAACACTGAAACGACTGCCTAGAAATACTTATCCAATTCTGTGCTGAGTTTGGATGATAACTTGTTTTCTATTTTCTCTCAGATATTTGCTAACTGTTGAGAGACCAATTTATCTAAACGTTGCTTAGAAGGCCTAAAAATTGAACAGTTTATTTTTGTTATAGAATGTACTTTCAGTTTTTAGTAAATGTAAATAATCTGTGTTTTGAATGCATTACTCAGTTTTTGAGTAGAGGTAATTAAGCTGCTGTAATAAAATAATTTTTGGTTACTTTGCACTAAAAGGTCTTTTTATGTATGACAAGAGTCAGCTTGCAAAATTGAAATGAATTCTAGGAGTCCAGTTATTCAGTTTAGTATAATTTCACTCTCTTCAATGGAAATTTTCTTGACTTACCATGATGGTCTGGTTCTAGCTTTCATTGACAAAAGTTGGGGCAAAGTAATGGTATTAATCTGGCATAAAGAAAAAAGTATAAACCTTGAAGTTCTCTGAATAGACTATATTGTTGCTGCGTATAATATTAAAGCTTAACCAGCTATAGAGCAGTGAATAAAGAACCCATTTATGAATGCACCTTATCCCAAAATAAGTAATTGCTGAAGTAATTTCAGAGTCATTAACACTAATGTCTGAGAAGTCATGGAGAAAGAAAGGAAATGGGGTAGATGTATTGCTAGTGCTTAAAAAAAGAGGAAGCTAAGAATGACATGCATATCAGTTAAACTTATGCTGTTAAAAATTCTGTAACAAATTGTCAGTTATTTCAAGACATCTGGAAGATAACTAAAAGGATAAGTAACACTCAGGAGAAATCTGTCAAAAATTACTATTCCCAAATCAAACTAATGTTATTCCACAGTAACATGATGGGTTTTGTGAATAGGGAAAGAGAATGGATAGCTTCTATTTTGAATTTAATAAAACTTTGGGCACTGTCTGTTGTGACATTCTCATAAGGAAACACACTCTTGTTGTACATACTGCATGCGTTCAAAATAGATGAGAAAAATTTAACAGGAGTGTAATTTGTAATGGATCTAAATGAAATTGAAAGGTATATTGTGGCTGTTTTGAAAGGAATTTTTCTCAGGCTTTCTTGTGTTTAAATTTTTCCTTCTGGGCTGGATGGTGGAATATGGAGACTGCTTGTTACAGTTATGGAGATAGAAGCCTGGGTAGTACCTACGGTGCATGGGAGTACAAGATTAGAACTCAGATCATCTCAGTGCTGGAGAAGAGGCCTTAAAAATAGAGTGCAGTTCTGCAGAGATGAGTGCAAGCAAAAATAAACAAGGAATAATCAACCAGAGAAAGAATGTCAAAACACTGGAGAACTGGAGAACTGTGGCATCTTGTCCATTCCGTGCCTTTAAGAACAAGCAGGACAAATATCTACCAGGAGCACTCTTTCTAGAAGCAGAGACATGCTCAACAAGATTGTGTATGGTATCAAACTGGGAGGAGCAGTTTACAAACTTGTGGGCAGGGTTCCTATTTAGAGGGATCTCTACAGGCTAGAGTAATGAGCCAACCAGAACTTTATGAAGGTCAATCAGCACAAGCGAAATCCTGCACCTGAGCAGCTGGGGAATAAAATTATTTTGTAGAAAAGGACCTCAGTGTTCCAGCAGACAGGAAGTTTAACATAAGTCAGCAGTGTGCCCCTGCAGCACATAAGGCCAGCCTCATATTGGGCAGCAAGAGTGTAGGCAGCTGGTCAAGGCAAATGATTATTTCAGTCTGTTCAACACTCATGAAACTACATTTCAGTATGGTGTCCAATTTTAGGTTTTCCAGTAAAAAAAAGACATTGACATACTGAGGTCACCAAGCTGTTCAGGGGACTGCAGCAGTTGGAGTACAAGGAGAGACTGTGAGAGCTGGATCTGTTCAGCCTTGAGAAGAAGAGGCCATGAGGAGACCTTATTGCTGCCTGAAACTTCCTAATAGGAGGGGAACAGAGAATATGGGGTCAGACTCTTCTCAGAGATACACAGCAGAAGGACAAGGGGCAATGGACACAAGTTGGAACACAGAAAAATCTTATTAGATAGAAGGAAAATTTCTTATTGTGAACGTGGTCAAACACTGGATAAGGTTGCGCAGAGGGGTGGTGGAGTCTCCATCTATGGAGATACTCAAAACCTCACTGAACATGGCCCTGGGCCACTTGCTTAGTTTGCCCTGCTTTGAGAAAGAGGGGGCTGGCCTCTAGAGATCACTTCCAATACAGTGTAAGTACATTATGTGTATTACATGCTTATGATGGGGAGAAATATAAAATTGCATAGGAAGTATTATACTCTAAAACAGGCTCCAAACTGAGAAAAACAAATGCTTTATTTGAACAAATGCTATATTTGTTCCTCCGTTATATAAATGATTTAAGAACCTGTCTGCTGTAGAGAAATCAGTAGGTGATATCTTAGCCAAATGTTTATGGACACTCAGTTCATGCTGCAGGGTTATCTGAAAGGGTCATCTGAAACCTCTGAAAGGTCAGACACACATGCAAGGCACGGGACAACCAATCAGCGAATGAATGAACTAAAAGTACCCACCATTTGATGGGGCTAGGTATTTACACTGATGGTGGCAATAATTAGTTTCTGGCTAGCTGGCATGGCAAATTATAACATTTACATTCCTGCATAGTCTCTTTTTTTCTCTCATTTTCTTACAGTTTTGGTTGTTGCTTCTTCTTTTTTTTTTTTTTTTTTTTTTTTT
>WKFP01015257.1:464860-495462 GCA_011057875.1 Pterocles orientalis | reverse complement strand
ATAATTTATTTTTTTCTTTATATTCTTTTTTTTTCTTTCTTTTTTTTTTTTTTTTTTTTTTTTTTTTTTTTTTTTTTTTTTTTTTTTTTTTTTTGTGAACTTTCCTCCCGTTCTTTATTAAATCTCACAATTCTTTCAGGACTTTTCCCATCTTTTCCCTTCTCCCCATTAATTCCTCAGATCATCTTTTGTCTGAATCATCATTCTGTGCCTAGTTTTTGTGTTGTTTCATCTGATGGTGAGTTCTTTGGAGTAGATGTTGGACTAATTATGTTGAATATTACTGGATTTATGAAAAAAATTAATCTGGCCCAAGGTATTTAAGTATATGTTTGTAAAGCACCCGCCAAATGCATAAGAATAGCTGTGATTAACACTAATAATATTACTGTTGTGGTTAATAATAAATGTGATCAGTACCAATATAAATATAATTTGTCACTACTGCTGTGGTTGTTCAATAAAGGTGGTTTTGAAAATAATAAACACTGTCAGCGAATAATATTCTTCTTGATTATAGAGGAGGAATTCTAGCAATTTGTCTTTCTTGTAATTTACCTGCTGTAGGTAAAATATGAAACAGATCAGTAATTATTAATGTACTTGGAGCTACTCGTTTAATGAGAGGAATAATTACTGCTTGCTTCCATTAGTCAATCATTTTACATTGCATAGTGGAAATGTACATATCGGAAGAGCAAAGAAGGGCCCACTGATCCCTTGGGATTTTATATTCAAATGTCTCAATGGCTTAGTTCTGTGAGACATATTTTTAAAAATTATGTCGTTTTTCTTAAAGGGATCTAGAGCCACAAGAATGACTGCCCTGATTATGATCTAAAACGTGATAAATATCTACATTCATTTTATTATGTCAAAAATAGTTGGGGCTGGTAAAGCAGTAGAAAGAAGTTTTACACTTTTCTCAGGGTATCAGTTTGTGGGTACAACGGAAAGCAGGCTCCTGTGATAGATAGACTTTTGATCTACCTAGTGCACCTATTTGAATGAACATAGGAAGCATGAGGTTACTTTGAACAGACACCCCAGAAATCAACCAACAGCTGTACCTGGGTGGAACTTAATGAGAGGGGTATGGAAGATACCCTAACTCAGAATAGCTTATGGGTTTATGCATCGGACTTTTCTTCTGGTGGAATGGAGCTATGGATATGAATCTTCTCAAAGAGAAAGAGGTTAAACCTTTACCTCCTTCAACTGGTGTTTGCACTCTTGGCAAGATTTTAAAATGAAGTGGTGGCCACCATATCCTTATCATGGTGCTAACTGCAAATCTGTGCAGAGGGTACCTGATCTGCATGACCAGGCTGGAGGAAAAGTTGTAGGAGAACAAGGAGAAATTGGATTAAGGTTTGACCTTGAAGATACGAAGCTCTGCCTTTGAAGGAAGCAAACACAAAAGAAGATAGACTGGCAGAAAACAACGAGAACTAACAAACACAGCAAGAATGTAGAACATAGGACTCAGTCAATTGTTAAGCTAATCAGGGTGCCTGGACAGTAGTAGTTAACCGGTAGAAGTACTGCTGGCATTGCATACATGTGGAGCTGCCTAAAGACTGATGTAAAAGGACAATAAACAATTCTGATTCACCCTCCATCACAGTCCCTGCCTTAATCCGCTGCAGAAAAATGAGGTTTTTGAATCCTCCTAAAGTGCAGGCCTGAGGTAACTGTTCATCAACTCAGCTGTATCCAGGCATTTATAACAATTAGGACTTTGTGCACCTGGGAGGCATTAATGTTAACCAGACAAGATCTTGCCAAAAATAGAACCTCAAATTGTACTTCTGTCTCATGAGTTTCTTTTTACTGCTGGTCTGAAGAGTTTTGGCTCAAACATTATTAATTATAATGAGTTAATTAATTAAATAAAAACAACCTAAATATATTTTATAATATATTGAACCACAATTATTTTCAAATTCTACTTTATAAAATATTTTATAATATTAAAATAAAAACTCCTAATTACCAAGTCAGTGAAATGCAATATTTTTTGATAGTCCTGGTTGCTTAAGTTATTGCTTCATGATGTTTGTTTTGTTATGAAATCCTAGCTTCTGAAGTTACAATGCTCTCAGTTTATACTCTAAATTCATTCCTTATAGTTGAGAGAGAAACATCCAAAATATAATCATACTTGAATCCTAAGAATAGTTATAAAGAAAGCTTTTTTTTTTTTTTTTACTTTTTAAATCTTATGTCTTTTTCCCTAGGGAACCTGAGGTCTGGGTTTTACAGGTGGTTATTTTTGAATGATGGAGGTTGACAATATTACTTCTAACAGAAATTTGGATTCTGAAATAGAGTTACAGCTAAAAGAACAGAATTTTAAAAAGCAGCAAAATTAAATATTACAGTTTAAAGTTGTTTTAATTAGAATTAACAAGTACATCATGTTCTACAAATTAATATGACAGGTTAAAATTTAGTTTGAAATTCATAATGAAGGAACAGAATAATCCTGTGGAAGAGGACTTAAAAATTTCAAAGCACAGGTCCACTCCAAAGGCAAGATAAAACCAAATAACTGAGAAGTCCCTGAATTGTGTAT
This sequence comes from Pterocles orientalis, assembly GCA_011057875.1. Lineage (NCBI taxonomy): Eukaryota > Metazoa > Chordata > Aves > Pterocliformes > Pteroclidae > Pterocles > Pterocles orientalis. Next base: position 492,884 of record WKFP01015257.1, on the reverse strand, counting down.
TAGCAGAACAAAGAAGGTTTTTCTTTTTCATCTGAGCTTGACTTTCCTTGTGTTCTTAAAAAAAAAAAAGCCTTTTGCAGGGCCTTGGAACTTTTATGCTTGGGCAAGAAAAGGGGAGGCTTATGCGCCTAGAGACTTGGGAACAATGGACAGTAACTGGTAACTACAATTAAACATTAATTAGATATTCACTCTGTGTTATTTTTAATGTTTGTGCCAATTCAGAAATCTCAATTTGCTATGGTAATTAGATAGACTTTCTGCATAAATAAGGCTATATTAAGACAGTTTATGTGGATAATAATTTGTTCATAGACTTGATTTTTCTAGTTCATGATCACTCACATCTTAATTAATTACTTATTTTTATATGAGCGATAGGAAAATCATACAACTGCACCCCTGCAGCATGTATCTGTGGGGCTTCTGTTGCAGTGTTTTTGAATAATAGAAGTAAATTAATGGTGGGCAGACTGAATTTACATACTAAATGGAGTTTTTATGTACATGTGCAGAAATAACTTATTTTTTAATGTAATATGACTCTCAAATGTTCTCAAAGGGAAGAAATCTGTTATTCCCTTATATCCTATTATATGGTAAGCATTGTATCTATAAACACATACACACACAAAATTCTGTCTCTTGGATTAGGAGCAGTAATTATCTCTGCTTAATATCTGTCACAGTGTTAGTAACCATCTGACAGGGAAGGCTTGTGCTTTTTTCCATTCATTCAGGCTTTCAGTAGTTTTTTGAATACTAAGAAAATTCAGTACAGCTCATCTGTGACTGAAATGTTGGAAAGCACTACAAAATCTGCTTTATTATATCAGTCAATACTGCATCAGAAATTTGCAATTTGTCCACTGCAAATGGATACTGAAGCAGGCCATTACTTGTACTCTGCTCTACTAAAAATTGTTTGGTATTTTCATTTTTGTTTTCAGTCTGTAATAAGCATCATATAATAATAATAATCACTTTTTATTCAGGGAACACTTGTTATGAACTGGATAGTGCAAACCTGAAGAGAGGCTCAGGATGGAGCTTCTTTCTGAAGCCCTGGTTTGCCAGGCTGTCTGGGGGCAAGTTCTGCTGACATGTAAAGAGTCTCCTCCAAGATGTGTCATGAAGCAGGCAGCTGCAGGCATTAAGGTTAAGAAGCCCAAGAGGAATTTATGATAGCAAAACCTAGCCTTTAGGTACATTGCACCCCTGCCTGAGAAGTTCTCAGGAATTAGATGCATAAGTGTGGGAGCCCCACTTCACTCAACGAGACACTTCCTAATTAGCCACAAGAAAACAGAGAGGAAATGCTTGTGGTTGAAACAATTTTCTTCATTTCCAAGAAACTAAGCACATTTTCTGAGACTGCCAAAGGGGTCTGTCTCCAACTGGGACTTACTACTTTGAACTCCTTTTAAAAGGAGGCTGCAGACTTGAGGATTGTACCAAGATATGTTCATAAAATGCCCTTAGGAGGAGTGTCTCTGCTTTTTTTCATGAGTTCAGTGATTACAGTGTTCACTTGACGTGGGGAAGAATCTTGTTCTAATACCTGTCACGATATAAGTAGTTCTCAGAGTGCTCCAAATTCAGACTTCAATCATCTGAAGAAATGCAGTGGCAAAAGTCTTCAGCATATATTACTGACTGATCGAGGACCTTGAGGATCTACCAGTGTTTTGAGGATACTGATGCTGGGTGACATGAGAAGGGGTTAGTGCTTTACTGCCAGAACATGAAAAGCACAAGGCACAGTAGCCATGGAGGGACTTCTGTAGGTGTAAGCTGTAGATGGTTCATGAATCTGTGGGGCTTTTGGTTTGGTTGTTGTTGTTATCTTTTAGTCCAGCTATTTTTTGATGTGTTGAGATCAATAAGTCTAAAGGAGGAATTAGGAAGGGAGGAAAAAGTAATTCGGCTCCCAATGGTCCTTGTGTTCAGAAAGCACTTGGGGACCAAGCATGCAAACACTCATAAAAATATTCAGCTCAGATTTACTCACCCCACATGTCAGAAATTGTCTGTTTCACAATGTGCACACCTAGAAGCCATAGTGTACCTAACATTACAGTGAAATATCATTATATGATAATATAAATTTGAAGAAAACTTTTCAGTTTCAGTTACTGATTTTCACTGGCTTTAAAAAAATCTGAGATTCTCCAAATTAAGGTGCAGAACTGTGAATCTTCTAATTCATGTTACTTCTTGCACATCTTCTAAAAGGGTCAAAACTGATGGGATTCCGTGCTATCTATATAAAACAGACAGCTTGGCATATATGAGCTCATCACTTTTCACCAGTGTGAAAAGTGCAGATCAAAGCTAAGTTCTTAGTCTCAGAATTTGTATTCTTTATAGTGTTACAGACTACCATCAAAAGAAAGAGGAAGGGCTGTGCCCTCTGAAATAGCAAAAAAACCTTTAGGTAGGCTAGGATCCAGCTTTAAACCTTGGTCTGTTGTGTTATACCCAATCCACTCAGTTAGGTACCTATCTTCTGAAAGTAATCAATAGCTTTTATTGTAATTAACTCATCACATAAAAATTGCTAGGCAGTGTTCCTGTACCCTTAAATCTCTACTACATATACTGTTATCTGTACCAGTTTCCAGTATTCAGAAAGCTAGGGGCCATTTGAAATAGTCAGTTTAATGAAGTAATCTTATTTTGAAGGGTTTAGACATTTAATAGTATGATGTGGGCTTCTCTGTATTAGTTACTTAGATGCCAGAGAACAGCTCTGGATATTTACTTTAGTAGGCAACAACCTCAGTGGACAAAGTTACTTAATTCAGGGGCTTAACTTAGAAATCTGGGGAAAGAGATACTGCACTGGTTCTCTTTCCTTTTTGCCAGCTCTTGGGAGACTTTCTGTTCCATGTCGTCCACCGGTTGTCAGGTCGGTTGACTCTTAGTTTCCTTAAAGCTTAATTACTCTTGCTATATTGTACGTGAAGCAGTTGAATTAGGTATAATTCCCGTGTTGAAGAGCTAAAAGAAGTTGCAGGTTAACAAGTCTTTTCTTACATTATCTTTTAATCTGTTGTTTAAATGTCACAAGCAGGATCCACTTCAATTATCAGGAAGACAGGTGATGTGATACACTATTTCTGCAGTTTCGAGCAGCAGTAACAGATATTGATTGATCAGAGAATGACCCTCATCTTGGACACCCAGCATGATAGCTATAACAGAAGTACAGGGGAGCAAAGACATTGTGCTCTCTTTGATGAGATGTGACAAAAATGCCAATAGTGTAAGAAATCAAAGCTGATATCTTTGCCTGTTGCTGCTAGTAGCTGTACTGGTGTAATATTTCACTAAATGCAAGAATTAATTCTGAGTTTCAATGGTTTTTTTTTGACAGAAGCAATATGAAGGATTCTGAATGCTTTATCCAGGGTGAAACTGACTGACAGAGTCAGAAATTGCTTCTGCATGAATGTTGATTTTATTCTCAGAAGACTCATCACCATCACTTCAACACTGTACAAGCAGATTAGTTTCTCTGTCTTGAATATGCTACCTGTATCTTCTGCTGCAGCTGCTTTTACTTCTGTGACCATACAAGCAGCAATTTTTTTTGTCTTGCTGTATGTAAAACCAGATGGGTCCTGGCCCACTTAACCTCAGGAAAATGTTTCAATTCTTCCTTTATCAGATTTTTTCTATTTGATTGCTGACTGAAGCACCAGGATTTAGAATCATTGCTAAGTTACATATACAGCCTCATATTTCTTATACAAGCCTTTGTATGTGTTTTGTACATTTATATGTGTATAGAGAGAGAAATGTATCAATTTTGCTGCTGAATAGAAAATATCAACTGTAATCTAAAATACATGCATGAAACATTGAAAAATAAAAAGCTCTGAGATGGTTATATAATTCCCTGACTTATATGTTTCTTGTTTACAGGCATATCTAAATTTGGAATCCTCAACACAAGCAAAAGCTGACAAAATGATGACATGACTCTTTGAATCAGAAATTACCAATTAGCATCATTTTAGCTGAGCTTCATAGCAGAACAATTCCAAACTCTTTGTTTCCAAGATGTATAAGTATTTGCATCTCTTTCATCCTTATTGACCTTGCCTCTTATTTTTTCTGCTGAGGGAGCTACATCAGTCAGCAGGGCACAAGAATTACATGTGATGGTCACTTTGAGGCTAATGCTAGTTCACAAAATACTCTTTGACCAGAACTTGTCATAGAGAGCTTTTCATGTCTAAGAACTGTTATGAGATTTCCATCTGTAATGACAGTCTTCTGGTATCTGCTGTGCTACAGAATCCATCTGGCTTCTGCATAAATCTGAACAAGAGATTGGGTGGACACGTTTGACTTCTATTTCCTAGGATGCAATAGCTTTAATTGAAATTGCCTTTCTTTCTCAGGCTTTGTAAATATTTGTTTTATTTTCCCCATTCAGTTTGGTCTCTCTGTTCTTTCTGTGACACTAACAAGTTCTTATTTTCTTATATGTTTCTGCTTTCACTGAGGATCCTGTGAGAACTTCTGGTGTCATCCACCCTCCTGGCCAAAAGCAACAATCAGAGAAAATCAGAGCTGCTTCGTAATAATTGACATTTGTGTTTTCCAAACTACGGGGGTATTAATGCTAGTAGAGAAAGTCAGCAACAAAACAAAACCTGTAAAATGTAAAGTGGAAACTAACATGTGCCATTGCCTGTAGACAAAACAAAGAACCCCCCCCAAACAAACAAAAGCCCCACCAACTAAAAAAACCCTCCCACAAAAAATTCCAAACAGTCTGAAATCTGTGGCTACTGCATGTGCAACAGAAACCTTATAATGTACACTCCAGTTATTGCTGTAACCTGAGAATCACCATGGTTGCTCTTCATTGTGAATAAGGGTATTGAACTATAGACAGCTAGGAGCAGCCTCACACTCACAAGCCCTTGTCCTCGTGGGGGACTTGGAGGGACAACACAGCAGGACATAAGAAGCCAGGAGGTTCTTGGAATGTGTTGATGATAACTTCCTTCTCCAAGTGATAAAAGAACCAACAAGGAGAGGTGCTATGCTGGACCTTGTTCTCACCAATATGGAAGGCTTGGTGGGGAATGTGAAGCACAAGGGCAGCCTTGGTGGAATTCAAGGTCCTTAAGGCTGTAAGGAGTGTGCACAGCAAGCTCCTTACAGGACTTAATCCGCTGGACTTCAGAAGAGCAGACTTTGGCCTCTTCAGGGATATGCATGGTAGTATGACACAGGATAAAGCCCTGGAGGCAAGAAGAACCCAAAAAAGCTGATTAATATTCAAGGATCACCTTCTCCAAGTTGAGGAGCAATGCATCTCAACAAAGAGGAAGTCGGGCAAAATGGATGGCATGGGTGAACTAGGAAATCCTGGACAAACTCAGACACAAAAAGGAAGCCTACAGAGAGTGGAAGCAAGGAGAGGCATCCAGTGAGGAGTGTATAGAAATTGTCTGAGCAGCCAGGGATCAGGTCAGGGAAGCTAAAGCCCGGATGGTAGAATTAAATCTGTCCAGGCTTGTCAAGGACAACAAGAAGAACTTCTATGAGTACATCAGTGGTAAAAGGAAGACTAGGGAAAACATAGGCCCTCTCTGGAAGGAAATGGGAAACCTGGTTACCCAGGATACGGAGAAAACTGAGATACTCAATTACTTTTTTACCTCAGTCTTCACTAGCAAGTGTTCAAGCCACACCACCCAAGTTGCAGAAGGCAAAGGCAGGGACTGGGAGAATGAAGAAGCTCCCACTGTAGGAGAAGATCAGGTGCAAGACCATCTCAGGAACCTGAAGGTGCACAAGTCCATGGGACCTAATGAGATGCATACATGGATCCTGAGGGAACTGACCAATGAAGTTGCTAAGCCACTGTCCCTCATATTTGAGAAGACATAGCAGTCTGAGGAAGTTCCTGCTGACTAGAGAAGGGGAAACATAATTCCTATTTTTAAAAAAGAAAGTCAGGAAGATCTGGGGAACTACAGGCCGGTCAGTCACAGCTCTGTGCCCCGCAAGATAATGGAGCAGATCCTCCTGGAAACTATGCTAAGGCACATGGAAAATAAGGATGTGATTGGTGACAGCCAACATGGCTGTACCAAGGGAAAATAGTGCCTGACAAATTTGGTGGCCTCCTGAAGGGAGTCACAGCACTGGCGGATAAGGGAAGAACAACTGACATCATCCACCTGGATTTGTGCAAAGCATTCAACAATGTCCCACATGACACCCTTGTCTCTAAATTGGAGATATATGGGTTTGGTGGAAAGACCGCTTGGTGGATAAGGAACTGGCTGGGTGGTCGCACTAAAAGAGTTACAGTCACTGGCTCAATGCTCAGGTGGAGACTGATGACAAGTGGCATTCTGCAAGGGTTGGTATTGAGACTCGTGTTGTTTGAAATCTCTGTGGGAGACACAGACAGTGGAACTGAGTGCACCCTCAGGAAGTGTGCTGACAGCACCAAACTGTGTGGTGTGTTTGACACGTTGCGGGAAAGGGATGCCATCCAGAGAGACTTTGACAGGCTTGAGAGGTGGGCCAATGCAAACCTCATGAAGTTGAACAAGACCAAGTGCAACATCCTGCACATGGGTTGGGGCAATCCCAACTGCAAATCCAGGCTGGGCAGAGAATGGCTTGAGAGCAGTCCTGAGGAGAAGGACTTGGGGGTACTGGTGGATGAGAAACTAGACATGAGCTGGCAGTGTGCGCTTGCAGCCCAGAAAGCCACCCGTGTCCTGGGCTGCATCAAAAGAAATGTGACCAGCAGGTCAAGGGAGGTGATTGTCCCCCTGTACTCTGCTCTCGTGAGACCCTACCTGAAGTACTGCATCCAGCTCTGGGGCTCCCAACATGAGAAGGACATAGACCTGTTAGAGCAGGTCCAGAGGAGAACCACAAAAATTATCAGAGGGCTGGAACACCTCCCCTATGAGGACAGGCTGAAAGAGTTGGGGTTGTTCAGCCAGGAGAAGGTTCCAGGGAGACCTTAGAGCAGCCTTCCAGTACCTGAAGGGGGCCTAGAGGAAAGCTGAAGAGGGACCTTTGAAAAGGTCATGTAATGATAGGACAAGAGGTGATGGCTTTTAACTGAAAGGTGGTTTATTAGGAAGAATTTTTTTCCTGGTGTCACCGAGTTTCTTGTTTGTTTGTTTTTTATGCTAGTGGTGTGCTTACCCTTACAATGCTCACTACTCCTTAGCCTTCTCCAGGGTGAACAGTCCCAGCTCTCTCAGCCTTTCCTGATAGCACACGTGCTCCAGCCCTTCTGTCATCTTCACACTCCTTTGCAAGACTCAGTCCTGTCTCTTGGTTCATGTGCATCGTGTACTGAGGAGCCCAGAATTGGACCAAGCACTTCAGGTATAGTGTCACCAGGTTTTTTATTTATTTGTTTGTTTGTCTTTTTGGTGGTGGTGTGGGCACCCCTCCAATACTCTTCTGGATCCTAAGATTAATTATTTAATTCCGGTATGTGTGGGGGGGTACAGTCAGTTGTCAGAATCCCAAACCCTTTGTTGAGAGATATATGATAATAATTATAGTTTCTTCTTCCTTACTCTAGGATCCATTTGGGATCTTGCTTATTTACTTGCTAAGAAGCACTACGCATTGCTCTTTTGTCTAAGTTCTCATTATATCTGAATTTTCTCTATTAGAGAAAATTTCTTCTTTTTGTTACCCTTAAAACTGTTTTTGCCCAGCTTCATATCTATCTTTCTTTACCTGGTCATTGTCAAGCTGTTTTTAGCCTTCCAGTTTCTAGATTTCCGGTGCCAGCCTGTGCCCATTTTCTTGTGTACCTGTGCCTGTAGCCCCTTTAGAGTGCATCTTGTGTCCCCAGTTCAAGGCCTCTGCTGCCATACGAGGTCCATATTCCTTTACACTCCACCATTATCTCAATGTCCTAAATATTTTGTTTTGCACAGAATAACTACTTGCTATTGCTGTCTTTGTAAAATTATGATTATACCATCCAGAGATTTACAAAAGTAAAATAAATCAGGCTAAGCCACCAGTTCATTAGAAAAAGTCTTCTACATCTAAACAAATGACAATCAAGTAAGAGGCAGGTCAAAACAATTTCAGACAAAACAAGGCTGAGAAACCTCAGTCCTAAGGAGCAGCAAACCCATTATAAAGCCTGTGGCCTGTTGCTAGCAGTGGCAATACTATATGAGTTTCACATCAGAGGATCCAGAAGGAATTTCTGGATCATGGCAAAAAGTTCTGAATGATGAAAAAATCTGAAAATTGGAGAAAAAATATAACATATATAAAGTTTATTATTTTTCTCTGGTTTCAAATCAAAGTTTGCAGCATATTCTAAAGTGTTGGCTTGCTGAGAGTGTGAAGAAGCTGTTGCTGCGACATTTGGAGAGCTAGCATCTGTAACTGAAAGATTAAACTTGATTTTTTTTCAAGGTAGTACCTGAAGGACTGAAAAATCAACAAGACTTGATTAATCAAGTTGGCAATGTCAACAAAAAACCTTTTAGGCATCATATTTGATGCATGTGTGAATCACAAGCAGCAAAATGAACATACAGTTGCAGAAAATGTACAACAGCCAGTGTTTTGAAAGTTATACAGCCTGAAGCAGCTATCCCAACAGGGCCTTTGTCAAATAACAGTGTTCTGCAGTGAATTAATTATGCGGCTAAGTATGTCAGAATATTTATAGTGGTGGTCCTTGGTGCATCTGTTCTAACACACTCAGTGGAAAACTTACTAGAAACATCTCCAGAAAGCAATCCAAGATTTATATGCCCAGAGGGACTGATCTCTATCAATCTCCTCCATCAGTGCTAAGGCAAGATAAGAGCATCGTGGCCACACAGGTAAAGAAAATTAAACCTAACCACTCCTGGGTTCATTCTCTTGCAGTCCACAAAATTCTTGCCGCTAAGATCATACTTGGAAACTTGTATTAAGGATGGATGAAAGGTGTGGCCTTCGTAAGGCCACCAGAGAATTTTTTACTTACCGACATTGCTTCATGGTCAGGTTATGATTTCTTCTTTTGTGAGCAACTTTTCTTTGCTACCAGCTGATGAGGCTGTCAGCAGAGGAGCTCTAACATGATTCTTTGAACCAGGCTGTAGGCTTTTCTAATGACTAACATTTGTCCTTAGCTGGTGATGCTTTGAAAAATTCATTTTGTGTGCTGCACCTAATCTACCTTCTTGACAGCTCTAAGCACCTAAATGAGCTGAACTTTTCTCTCCTGAGGCTGAAACTGAACCTTTGTTTACATGTAACTTGATAAAAGCATTCATCAAAAAACTTACAGGTGGCTATTTCCTAGGCACATGGAACAAGTTTATCTTGTTTAAAATCTTATTGACAGAAACCCAGAACAGTTCCTGAGAATGTTATGGATCTGATGTGGCAGAATTGTTTTCCTGATGGGATGGGAAATAAGTGCTTATCTGTCGATTTATCTGAGCTGCTATTGGCTGTGTTCTGTGGGTGGGTCTGTTTCAATGTGAATAGCAAATATCTCTTAAGACTGTGCTTTCTGGGTGACTTTCTATTTTCCAGAAGCTCAGAAATGTTTGCTTTCTCTGAATAAGAACCCACCTTTCTTTGTAAAAGCCTGGGCAATTCCCATTCTGTTTTTATCTTCTGAATCGGGCTCCTTTTCCATCACAGTGCCAAAGAAACTATCTTCTTAATATTTTAGATCAAAAATGACTATAGATTAAGTATTCCTGCAGTTTTATCTTTGTGTAGAATATTTTTAACTGTCTGGAAAAATTTATTTATCACCATATTCTTATGAAGTTTTGAAGTTTTGTCCCTTTAAAAAGATTTTCCTACTTCCAAAAGGCTATACTACCTTTTGTTGTTATTTCCAGTATTGCAAGAATCCAAAGAGAAATCCAAGAAAATATTCTCTCCTTTACAGACACTTCCATTTCACAAAACTTGGGAACTCTCGTTCTGCTGCAGCTATAGTCAGCTTTGTTTTATACTAGAGCTAATTTAGCATTTAGAGAGCAACCTCTCAGTCTGTACAAGTACACAGAAATAAAATCTGACAAGGAATGAAACTCCAGACTCTGACACAGCTGTACTGAATGCCTCTTCTGTTCTGCCAGACCAGTTTAGCTATCTTGCTTTTTCTTCTGTGCAGGATGAGAAGCCCAAATCTAATTAAATAGAAAAGAAAAACGAGACATGCAACTGATCTGTGAGAGAAGAAAGGCGAATAAATTAGCATTGAAAAGTTTAAGCTAAAAAGTAGTTTGAGTGTATTTATCAGATTGGCATTTGAGGCAATCCATTTGTTTTGGAAACCATTTTTACAGTTAGCCAAGAGGTAATCCACAATTTCTCCCCTACCGTGTTTCTTCCTTTCAAAAGCAGAAATCAAACACTCTTGATATGCCTTCAGAATTTATCCTACAGAGGAAAACAAGCAAAAAAGCTTTCCTAATATTGTATTTTCTTTTCCTTGCCATATATCTAATATTCTTCTATAACACACATCACCTTGTCAAGACCTTTCTTATTCAGCTACTGTTTATGTCATTTCTCTTCACGAAGTGCCACCTGGTCTCTTAAATTTGGCTTTGGCAGAGTGCTTTGAATGTTCAGATAAGGTACACATAACACATTGAAGGGCCAAGTCTGAGTTTCATGATTCTTACTGAAAAGGGGAGAATGAGATTAGAAAGAGCTTGAACTGCCCTTTTTATTATCATGTTGTCATGTTCAAAGATTATTTAATATGGAAACACAATCAATCTTATTCTGAGTATAGTCTGCAGCATTATCTTTACAGATTATACAAGCAGGTATACAGTGCACTTCGTAGTCTCATTTTCAAGGGGCTATAATTCCATATCTGTTTACTGAGTTTCTGCTCTGACTCAAAGCACATCAACATGCAAATAAGAACATAAATCTTGAGGAGAAAAAAATGCAACACATACTCGGCTGTAAATGAACAAAGTTTCACAATCAGTCAAATATGCAGTATTACTCAATATTTGGTACATCATAGCTGCTTCTAGTTTCTGTAATCTCAACATGTTCAATGTCTCCAGAGCTTTTATTTAACTCACTCACAGCTTCTGATGAGAGATGTCATGAGATGCAGTTAAGCGGTGCAAATGAGCTCTGGATGGGGATGCTGTTAGGGCTGTGGTAAGTCACACTCTTCCAAATGTTTGATAGTATCCTCTTGTAGTGCCATAATCTCAATGTCAAATATTGTCAAATTTTCGAAGCTGTGGAGCATAATGCATTGCTTCTGCCTTACCTTGTATCTTTTAGAATAGAGTATTATGTAAACCTTACAGGCTTTCTTCAGCTGTTTATGCTATGAACGCAGCAGTACTTTTTGGTGCCTCAAGTAAGCTACCTGGGCATCAGTATTTGTCACAGAATGAGTGGCTTAGGTTGCATAAAGAATCACTGTCAAAGGTATTAGCAAAAGTGATTTTAATATGAATTTGTAAAAGTGCAACTTAACAAAGTTCAACAGCAAGTATCGCTCTATTACTTACTAAACAGAAGAAACATACAAAGGAAAATTGAGTTAGAATTGAGCTAGAATGATTTACACAGAGACTGGGGATGCAGAAGGGTAAGAGAGACCCTGCTGTTGAGTCACGAGGTTCAGAGTGGACTCCCTTGTTTTCTAAAATCCCCATGGACCCTAGGTGCAGCTGAGCCCAATCTTAGTCCCAGACCCTGTCAAGAGTTTATGTCTAACAGAATTAATACAAAGGGTAAGGAAAACCTCCCATTGAGTCATGAGGTTCAGAATGGACCCCCTTGCTTTCTAAACTCCTTCTCAGAGACGAATCTGGGTGCGGCTGGATCCCGACTTAGTCCAAGACTTGGCCAACAATTTGTGTACAATTTATTTGTACAAAATTCAAATAATCAACATTGAGTAACTACATTGCTTAGTAATGTTTCATTAGCATTAATTCAGCCTGCTGTCTGTCAGCTGTTGACAATCTGTAGCAAGTAAAGACTTCCTCTGCCTTGGAGAGGAAGGATTTCTTGGTATTGGGTAAGCAGTATCAAACTTTGAGAGGTGTCCTGTTGTAGTTAGGGCTGGCAGCTGGAAGATGTCGGGCTGTACGGAAAGATAGGACTCTCTGGGTAGCCAGTAGCGTTCAGTTTGTGATGTAAGCAGACGGAAGTGATGTTGTAAAATGCAAGTTGTATAAAGCCTGTTCACCCTTCAATAAACGCCATTTGCCGTCCACCACATTGGTGTCTGTGAGCAGATGGACTGAGCAGCCTGGGATTGGTCGCCGTGTTGTTCCTGAACCAGGTCGCCACGCCGACAAAGGCAACAGTGTCCCTGTTCAAGGGAAGAGTTACCTAGTGTGCAATCCAACAGCAATTCAGGGAGAGAATAAATTGGACTCTTCCAATGATCTGCCATAGGTAAAAAGTCTCTTTGCTTTGAGAAGGATCCTTGAGAGGTGTCCCAGCTAAAGGGGAGATAACTGCCATGCAGCCACGCTGCCTATCAAGGAGAGCTCAAAGAAGGCTCACTTAGGCTGTTTTATTTATAGGATAAAAGCGGTTGTCCAGTAATGAAAATTACATGTGGCGGAAAGGTGTGCATGAGACTCCTTGTACCCACAACTTCTTTGTTGCTTGGTAAATGGGCTTTGGAAAAGCCACCCACTATTCATGTGCCTGATGGTGTTCCGCACTCGTATGCACTGATGCTCATTTTGCATCGTTCTGCTCCTTTGTGGGTTTTCAGAGAACAGATTGAAACTAGAGGAGTTCTTGACCTGGCTATGGATCAGGTCTTTACCTCCTTGGGAGCCTGTACCAAACTACCGCTAGTTTGGTAAAGGGGATCAAGTGCATCTGTCACAGAATTAGACAATTCATAAAAATGTAGACCTGATTATTTTTCGGGACTTCCAGTGATTCATATTAATTCATTTAGAGGTGCAGGCAGAGCACAAGTACTCCTTCATATGGAGAAAACATGCAAAAATATCTTTTTCTTCTGCCCTTGAAAGGAAAAAAGTTCCATTTTAGTGATATTCTGAGATGGGTTACGCAAAAATTGGCTGGAAAATGGGAGAAAAGGCCTTTGCTCTCTCCTTCTAAGAGAAGGAGAAACAAACACAGATATCTGCTGCAACCATGAGAGTTAGATATTAGACAGGCTGAATGACATATGCAATCCGTAAATCATGCTGGAAAGCAGTGCACTGTGGTGTTCAGGAGCATGTGGGCACTGACCTTTAGAACCAAAGAGAAAAACAGACTGGAGGAAACTTGGAGCTGTAATACACTTATATCTTTGCTTTGGGGAATTTTCCTAAACACCACTATTAATTTGATATTCCACTCCCAAAGGAATGTGAGAAATTGTTCCTCAGAAATTCTATGATGTCTCACTGTAGTCCATGTTTTAATGTATGGAGTTTTACTTTGAATGTATCTTAATTGCTTTTTTCGTGTGATGAAGTTGCAAAAACAGTGGCTACAACTCAGACTGAGACAAAATGGTGAGTGTTATCAGACTGAGGCTATAAATATCTACATGCAGAAGGGAAATGTTATTTTTCTGGTGATAATCCGTAATTAAAAACTTTACATGAACATGAAAAGATGCTAATGAGATATTCTTGTGAGTACAGAAGGGTGAGTTTTTACTAAGGAGGTTGCTAAGATGTGCAACACTTGCAATGATGTGCATCGTTAAATGAAATTACTTAATATGTGGATGGGTGCATACAGAGTAGTAGAAGACACCTGTGGTCCTACAACTCAGCTTTCCACTGTAAGCAATGAGTTGTTATTTCTGCTAATATAAACCCTAAAGTAATCCAGCATGAACTATACATTTTATTAGGCTCATGATAATATAACACATTTCCAAGGGAATGGGATAGCATTCTTCAGACTGCAATTTACACTTCACAAACATTTTTGATGGCTGGATATTTGGTATTGATTTTTGTTGATTTGGTTAAGGTCTTCATCTACTCTTTAGGCTCTTGAATGCTCTATATGTGTGTCCCACTATGCTTCCCTTGCTTAGGGAGAATTAACACTGGTTCTTGTCTTCTTCAGAATGTTTCTATTACGTAGTCTTTCTGTCTGCTATTTCTTCCTAGAAACAGGAATTCAAGGTTTGCCTGTCCTAGGCCTATAGATCAACCACTCTACAGATTTTCTAATAAATTGAAGAAGAACAGACTTCTCTTGTGGGTTTGCAGGCACTGACACCATAGGGGTTATCTGGGTATGTGGAAGAGTAGAGATTTGCCTTGGTAGTGTATATCATAAAGTAATAACTGTAAAAAAAATAACAAACCCCCTAACCTCTAAGATAAAGTGTATGATTTCTCTTCATGGTATCACTTTAATTATAACTGAACTAGTGTAGGTGTGGGAATTTGAGATCAGCTTCTAAAATTGAGTCCCAGAAACTCAGCCATAAATGATTACAAAGAAATAGTTTTTAGGAGTTTTTAAGTTTGTCTACAATTGTAGATTATGAGGATGGAAAGGTAAATTCTAAAATCTGCATTAAAAATCAATAACGTAATTAGTATGAATACCAATGCAAAAATTAATATTTTTTTGCATTGGTTTTCTTCCCTTCCAGTGATGTATCTTTTGGTTTATTAAATTTTCAGGTGGCTTTTCTTGATTTCATATGTACTAGATAGGTCTTGATGATTTGTATTATCTTGCTCACAATACAGAATTTTTTTTTAAAAAAAGACACTGCTGAAGTACTATTTTGGGCATCTACTCCTTGCCACATAATGAGGCGATGATTCAGTAGTGAAAAGGAAAAATCTGATGGAAGTATTACACATTGGAGGACCCTGCATCAATGACAGAGATGATTTCTTGCAGACTCCTGTTGCTGCTTACGGTATTGTAACGTTCCACTATCTGATCTATGGTTTCGTTATTACCAGTGGTCAGAAATGTATTTTGGTGGAAAATGAACTTTCTGGATATACACATAAAGAAATGGTAAGAAAAATTACAGCTTTCCCTACAAGAGTTGCTAGAAAATATTTATTTTCTGTCAATTTGATGTCAGCCTGAAAAAAGTGATTTGTAAATTGATGCAAAACATTTTGTTGCAAATCACTTAATCAAAACATTAAGCTACATTTCTTTGTCGGTATTTATCTCAATCAGATTGTAGTTTGATCATGAATTCTTTTCAAGAACCTATAACCCCTGAAAAAGAGTATCCCTCCATAACGAATGCAGACCTCCCTTTCACAATTGAGCAGGTCATGAGATCCAGAAAGTTCTTGGTACATTTTGAACTTGTCTTTTAGAAGAGTATTGAGAAATTATGCTCCTGTAGTGTCGTTCACGTGACAAAATATACCAGAATGTTTAAACAATGTTTTATATTGAACTGACTAGAAAGGAAGAAGAAACATTTTCATTTTGGAACAAGATTTTACTAGAAACGTCAGAGATGAAAATCTTATCTTTTTAAATCAAATTGGTGAGATTATGCATAAGGATTTTAAATTTTTTAGTTTTTGCTTGGTATTGGAATAAAACTCAAAGTCAAAATTCTCCCAGTCAGTGTTCTCCCTGACATAAATTCTGATTTTTCTCAGAAGAGAAGCAGTAGGATAAAAAAATAAGAAAGGAAGGAATGTGGGTCACAAAAACATAATGAAGGTAAAGTTTTAATGATTTATGCAACATTAAAAAGCTTTGATGTAGTAATTTTGTGTCTGATAGTATGTTAAATTTAAACTTGGGCCTGTCACTTTAGTCTAAAATAAATACTTCATTTCATATTTTAAAACGCCCTCTTGTTACTGCTGCTAGTACTATTTATTTGGGGATTTCAACAGGCAAAAGAAAAGAAAGATGGAAGTTAGCTGCTGAAATTTCATATATGCCTATAAAGAGAAATCTGCTATTCCTTAGGGGAATATGCCAAAATGGATCAGGTATTTCTGTGAACAGTTGATAGACCAAGTAGTTCTGAAAAGCAGGAAGTCAAGTGGCAAGCTCAGGCTAACAAATGTGGTCCTAAACAGTCATTCTTTTAGGAGTGTGGATCTAATGAAGAGTACAATAATAACATCCCTTAATTAAATGGACTGTTTTTGAAAATTGGAGGTAAGACATTCAAAGTGAATGGCATTTGGTCATATAAGTGTCATTTGCATACCTATTTCTTTCACCCAATACAATTGTACCTCCTCCCTGGTTGAGGAACCGTTATACTATTTTTTGTTAGTTTGTTTGCTTGCTTTTTAATGTAAAAATATTATCTTTGAAATTTTTAGGATTGAAATTTTTAGGATTTACTTTACAGTAATGTTAGAAACTCCAAAGGAAATCAGGGCCTCATTTTGGTATGTATTACAAAATAATAATAATGCAGGCACAGAAAGGAACCTTCTCTTCCCAAAGATATCAAAGGAAAAGAATTAGAAAGAAGATTCCTTCATTAGGGCACTCATAGCATTTCCAATGCAAAAACATTTGTTTGCCCTGCTCTTGCCATTGTTGACATTACTTCTATGTTGAATGTTGCACAGAGGCATGAGTGATTGCAGTGGTATGGTTCAGGAAACTGGCTGAAAAATAAGCATGTAGAGAGAAAAATAATAAATGCAGGCAACACTTCCATAACTATATAATCCCATATTTTGAGATGTTACCAGTCTTTGACTTATGCTTCATTTTATCTGGGGAAAGGTAATAAACTTTAATAAACCAGCTAATGTAGCTGAAAAAGCTAGACATGCTTTCAAGCATGCAAATTTTCAGGATTTGAAGAGGAGCTTTTGTGTCTGTTTTCTCTAACTGTGTCACTTGGTCTAATAAAAGAGGTTATTTCTTCCTATAAACTTTACTTATGCCCTTAAAGATAGTTGTGATAACATTACCAAATTATTTCTTAGCATGTTAATAATTTCCTTCAAATATCCCAGGTTTGGCTGGGTATTGTACTGAATTTCCAAGTCATAGATACATTCCTTTTGCAAATTGCAGATTCAGTTTTGTAAGCCTGACAATGTGTCCCACCATTGACTACAACTATGAGATAAGAATATGAATCATAGTCCATCTTGAATTTCTCTGCTGTAAAGAAAATATTACATATGTTGTTCTTAAGTGGTTGAACATCGGAATTCCTTGGGAAATAATATTTGACAATAACATGGTGTTTCCCTGACTGTGACCAAGGGAAGTGCTTATATATATATAGTGAGGGCTTGTTAACAAAGTAAAACGGTAAAGGGCAAGCATACGAAAGAGCTCATTACTGGATAGGTTAAGGAGACAGTGGTGTGTTGTAAAGAATCTGATCTGTATTTAGCTAAGCACTGACAGTTTTCTTTTTGAGTTCACCTCCTGTCACTTCTGATGAACATCTTAGCCTCCTTTTCAGTTGCACTGATCCTTATTGTCTTGATGACAAAAATACTGTAATGTTTTGGGCTTTTTTTAGCAGAATATTGATTGTATTTTCAGCTTAGTGTCATCATACAATCATGATGACAGTGGAACCTTGTTCTGAAGATTTCTGAAATTAAATGCTTGATTTAATGCTGAGTTTTCATTCGAACTAATTTACTCAACAGCAGAGAGAAAAGGGATTTCTGTTTTAGTTTTGGTTTGGTTTTTTTTATTAGCCAAGGTTTGTAATAAAAAAGCTGCTCTGACTAGAGTCTTTTATGCACTCTCAAGGGAGACTGTGATTTAGTCACCATGTCCCTCCTGTTTCTTCTACCATACTAGCAGTATAATACTGCTGAATGCATGATTTGTCTATTTCAATGGAAATTGGTGGAGACCTGGGATACTATTTTTCTTTCTCATGTGCTACTGAAGACAAGTAAACAGAAATTCACTAAGATGCCTTTCACTGCCTGTGCACTTGCATGGTTTTATTTTGGTCAGAATTCAGTGCAGTGTTTTTGCCCATTCCACACCACTGCCTTATTGATTTCTCTATGTGTGTACCTGACAATATTGTTCTCTGACTTGCATTCCCATGTCAGAAATTGACTCTGTTCCATTGAAATCAATAGCAACTCTCCTGTAAATTTAAATTTGAGATGGCAATAAGTCTACTAAAAAAGAAAAAAAAAAGGTCTCTCATGGCTCTGCTGCTGCTTTCAGCCACTCTTGCAAACCAGCCCAATGAGGGTGAGTATGCTAGTCTGCCTCCTTCATGCCTACCCTTCAATACTGACTGTCCCAGTATCTCCCATGGGCATGGAGCAGTCCTGGACATCAGACATGGCCCATGAAACTTGCGACATCTGCAGCAAAGACCTTTTAGGAGCAGTCTCAGTGGACCTGTTTTCCACAGGTCAGTTGTGGGATACATATTCTTAACCATACTCATTAAGAGGGGTTCGTGATTTACTCTGATCATTATATCATACTTCAAAACCTTGATGATGACTATGGCTGATTTATGCATGAATGCCAGGGACACCAGTCTCACATGGGATGGCCAAATGTTTTGGAACCACAGCTTCTGTCTCCAGGGCAAAAGTGATGCTGTGCTCCCAACAAACAGTGTAAACATTCATTGAGTAAGGATACCTGTATCGTCAGATCAGCTAGCTATCCAAGTTGTCTGTGTCCCTCCTTTGATGACTAGAGTATTCATATGAGTTCAACCATTCTTTCTTGCCAACTCTTAAATGTACCTTTTGCTGATTCAAAACCTGCTAGTGGTGCCTATAAGATCAAGTCTATAGGAAGATAATACGGCAAGTCACTGTACCATGACGTGCACTTTTTTTAATCTGTTCAGAGGCTGGCTACAGGGCAGATACACTACTGTTCCCAATCCTGTGATGACCTTAGATATGGCTAGATGTAGCTCGAATATAAGAAAGGTCATATGCCATCAGTACATGCATCTACTGGCTCACCCACTGCTGTCTCTCAGAATTTCTCTTAAGATCTGCACCTCCTCCTGAATTTCTGGGAGCTGTCCAGGGATTTTGCTTCTACATGTGCCTACAGAGCTGCCACAGGAGAGTGAAAATGCAGGCCATGTGAGTATGAAATTAATGCTTGGAATATTTTTGTGTTATAGAAACAAAAGCACAGTAAGATTCTCACTATGTCTATTGCCAAGTTTAGAGAGGGAAAGAATCCTTAAAGTCAAAATTTATGTTTGTATAGACAAGTTCTGTTTTTTGCCACAGTGCCTTATATACAAAAATAAGATGGGTGCCTAAGATTAATACTTGCAAAAAATGAAATCTGAAGAATTCTAAACATGATCCATGAAGAATTATATTTATGGTGCATAGGCACTTTAAAATAACTCTTCTCCTGCACCTCATATATTTATTCTGCAGACAGCTGTTAAGAAGACTTAATGCTGCCGTCTGCTTTGATCACATTTCTCACTGCAGACACAAATTAGTTTAAGTTTTGCAAATAAGTCATCGAACAAGCTTTGGAGAGCCTCCAAGTGCTAACACCAGCTGAGGTATTTTTCTTTTAAAAAGTAAAACTTCATAATTAATATAAAATTATGTCTTTTTTCCCACTTTGAGGATAAACAAGCTGATTTGGGCAAAACAAAACTTTTCTGTTCTCCTTTGAAACTGTCTGCTAGGTTCAGAACACATGTTTGGGAGTTCTGAGATGTCCAGACCTGGTCCTTCAGCCTCTTTCCTTCCTGGTGCAGAGATGGGAGAAATCTAGCTATTCCATTTCTTCTGGTGAGCAGTTGCCTGAAACAACTCTGAAGCAGAAACAGCTTCAGGGTGAGATGTTGGGATGGGAAACAGAGATGAAAAGAGAAAGAACTGGCGTAAAGAACTAGGAGTAAATAAGGAGGCAGAGGGGAGAATGGAAGCCATCAGGCTATATCAGTTGAATCTCCCTGGTGGCAGGCATCCCCTGGTGGGCCAATTACTTCATCTCAGCAGCAGGAGATGGACATTTTCTGTGGATCCCAGGCTAGTAATGCTTTAATGTTGCTGAGACCCGTTCTTAGGTGGCTCCACATAGCACAGCCATGTTCAGAGATATGATTTCTGCCTAGCAGTGGCTGAAAACCACTCACTCATGGAAGATGTGATAGAGAAACAGACCAGGCAAAGCCTGCTTTGACAAGCAAAGTAGTCTGCAACAGGTGAATGAATTCTGATTCCTAAATTTGCTGGAGAGGCTGAGCGGAGGGAGAAACGCTGAGATCCCTGTGCCTATACAAGAAAGTAAATTAGTCCATGGCCTCTTTGTCTAGCTCTGAGGCCAAATGCAAATGGCATGGCAGAGCTTGGAAACTGCACACCAAAGATCACACCAAAGCAAGGTGGCTGCGCTTAACCTCTTAATGGACCAGTCCTCCTCTTCCGCTGTCCTTGAATGCTGCCTGACATTGTCTGGGAAAGAGGTAGGTGGTGTGGGCCAGGACCCACACTTGTGAGACAGCAAGAGGAAGAAGTTAAGCAGCATAGATACCTACAGGTGTGTGCCTAACCTGTGCCCTAGCCATTTCTTGATACACTCATATAGAGATTTTCAACAAGTTCCATGACCGCTTGGATCTTTTCTCCTTAGTGATGGTATCAGGTGGGTGTTGTCTCTGCCTTGACTACATACCGTAAAATATAGACTTGCCATCTAAAGTGTATTTAAATGCTTACATCATTGACATGTGGGGGGTATCCTACCATGCAGAAACAGACATGGGCAGTAGAAAACTTATTTTAATTATCTTGGTAAGTTGTTACACCTGTTACACCTAGGTTGCTTGCAACCTTTATTGAAAGTGAAAAACCTACTTACATACAGGCTGCACATAGAATGGTGGTGTATTTATTTATAGCTGTTTGTTTTAGTGAAAGAGGTGTTGTATCTAATTAAAAGTGACTCTCATGCAATATTAAATAAAGATATGTGGAGCTTTAACAAGAACATATCCTCCTGGCCCATAAATCTACACTATTCTCCCGTAGGTCCAAATGCAGTTGCTAGAATGCAATTCTGCAACATCTGTTTAGTTGAAGCAGTGCATGCAATTTATTTTACAGGGTAACACAATTGAATATTTGAATGCATGCTTAGTTTGTTCATGAAGAAAACTATTTTGACCTTTTGTGGAGAGTTTTAGGAATATTCTTATTGAAAAGACCTTTTTTATAAACCTTTCAGAATGATTTTGGAAAGTTCAGGAAAATATGGGTTGCTGGAAAATACTTTGTTTAAAATGTTTTCTTTCATAAATATTTAGAAATAGAAGAGCTTCTATGATATGTTTATTTTCAACATTTGTAGTTTAACAGTTTCTATAAACAGTTGGATGGATAATTTATAAATAAAGTCATCTGATAGTACTGTTGGTTTCTAAAATAAGAAACCTCAGTTGAGACTGTTTATTTAAATTGTGGTCTATTTAATAATATAGTAATGTGGAGCAGTTTAGCTAACAAAAAGGAAAAAAATACTTTTCAAAAAATTGAAAAGACAAAGAATTTATACTTTTTTATGTTAAATGTTCTCAACAGTTTAACATTAAAAAAGAAGCACATGTGGAACTACGAAGCTTAGCTATCACTACTTACCCAAGGCTTATCTCAGGAATGGACTGATTGTAACAAATTGCTGTTCAGAACCGTAAATACCATGCGACAAGTCACACCTTCTGTATAGATTGTATATTAAGAACCAGAAGGTGGTATCAGCTCTAATCCATCAAGGTAAGAGCCACCTGCAGTTCCCTCTTGACTGCTTTGTTGCTTCATTAGCTACACAGTGGTCCAATTTTAAAGGCACAGTGCCATCCCTTCCCTGGAACACCCTGGATTCTGTGGTTATGACCTTTCTCTTGAGCATGAGCCAAGGTCTTGCAGTACTTGGGCTAGTAATCTAGGTTATTATGTAAAATGTGGAGGATGCTGATTTTACTATTTTTTGGACAATATCTATACTCAAAAGAGAGTAGCATATTCATATGACTGCCCAGAGAGGTGTGCATGTCTTTTTTTTCCCTTATAAACCTTTATTCATACCCCACATATTATACCTATGGAACAAGGAAGGTAGTCACCTAGAGCAGTCTGGCTTGCCTGTACAAGGGCTCAGCTTCCTGCACAAGAATACCTAATTTAGTTGGCCTGAGTTGTCCTCTGTAGATTTCAGAGTCTGCATCTAAATGATGTGACAGAAAAGCCCTTCTTAACTGTCATGTCAAGGTGTAAAACAAAGTCCCGCCTGACCTGGTGATCTTCTCTTTTAGTAAACTCATTGAAGAAAACCAGGGAGACAGACAAGGCAGGAGCCCTGGTGAGCTCCATTATGTCCTGGTGACTGCATTCTCCTTTCACTTTAGATGTAGTCAAGTGTCGCCTCTCTCCATTGACTATAAAGGAACCTCAGAGTGCTAATCTAAGAAGTAGCAGCTCCAGAAACAGCTATGTATTTTTTTATGTCCCAGAATTTAGGGTATCCTTAAATTGCTACATATTAGTTTCAAGATTTTAATTTTCTTCTCTCTGTTACAAGCAATTTTTTTGCATGTGTCTGTATTCTGGATGTGGTCCTGTCTGTGCCTCTGGGTACAGTTTATACTCCATATTTTTAGGAAAAACAATGCATTTGGCAAAACCAAAATAACTGCAAAAGAGTTTTGCACTGTCAATGAATATGGTGAATACTGTGGAGGTGGTCCAGCAATGCCTCCTCTGCCATGCAACCAAAGTACTATTCGAACAAAGAATAATTCTACCCTGATATGATTCCCCTACAGCAAATCGTGTCAGTTTTATGGACAGAGTCCCTTGACAAGGAAGTGTAATGTTGCGAGTCATAACTAGGGAGGGGATTCAGTCCGGTGTTCACCATTTCTACAGCAGCCATATGATTTTTTTTCACTGTCATGGCACTGGACCAAGGTTATGATAGGGTCAGTGTGTCATGGTTTAGCTATAAGCAACCTAGTCTTTTGTCCCCTCTTAGTGGGCTTGAGATATATCAGTGCCACTAACTGAAAACAGTAGAGGAGAGAAAGCATTTTAGGACACAAATTAAAAGTGGTACAATCCAATGATAAACCTGTCTTTTCACTTCTGTAGCCAGAAACACAATACTTTGCTAAGATTCCATTTTTCATTTTATTGCTTGAATATGCAGTGCCAGTGCTTACATAATGTTTTAAACTTTTTATTTTCACCATAGGGATTTCATGCCTTGTGTGTAACTGAAATGTGTAAAATTACTGTGAATCCTTAATGAAGCATATGCTGAATTTAGTATGCATAGTATTTTTATTTTTCTACTGAGAAAGAAAATGAGAAACACTTAGTAGTGCTAGTATGAAAGACTTAGGTTTCATACTAAAAACAATAACTGATGTGATCTGTGCCTCCTTTTATGGAAGATTCTTATCTAATAAATATTCTTATTTATTATTTTAACTATAAATTTTTTTTGCAGTATATTTTGGTATTCAGATTGGGTGTTTTCATGGTTTACATTACTAGCAAATCTGAAGTACCAGCTTTGACTGTCTGACCCAACATCCCAGAAGTGGTAGTGAACATACTCATGGATGTCCATGCACAATACCATAGCACAGATCACTGATTACCTCCAAGGAAATTTGGATGTAGCTTCAAATATTGGTGTAACTCGCCCCATAATTTGGTTGACTACACTCAAATGCCATCAGCTCCTGTTCTTTTTGCGTGTTTGTTGTGTCTGTAGCCTTTTTAGGATACTGCAGCTGCTGTTTATTGTGTTCTGGGGAGGACAGAAGATTTCAGAGGGGAGCTGAGGACAGAGATAGATGGCATGAGGAGGACTAGCTGCAAGGTATGGCTTGTCAAAACAGTTTAAAACAAAAGCAGGAAGAAAGTACAGTGAAGAAAATTATGGAGACAGATGAGAGTGAATGGGAGAAAACATCAAGTGAATCGTTTGGGAAGAGGTTGGGGAATGTGAGAAGGTAATACGGAAAGCTAGCTGGAGGAACAGATTAGGAAAAATAAATTAGGTGTGATAAAGGGGAACGAAATCTGTATAACTCGTGTATCACTGAGGATTTGCTGCAAGACATTTTGAAGTAAATGAATGTGATTTAACTGGGTCTTTAATGAGAAAATACAGAATTCAGGTAAGCATTTTCCTTGGACCCTTTAGTCTTTGTTTCAGCTGTCTGGCAAATAAGAAGCCGTGTATATTAAAATTTGATAGAATTACTGATAGGACATCAGGTATGAGAAGAAAATATGATGGTTGTCAGGAAGTGCACTTGGTTTCTGATGAATTTTAAGTGAAGGAATTAAATGGTGAAATAACTTTTAGTTAGACAGAAAATAAATCAGAGAAATAGGCAGTAATTTCTGGATACAAAAAGGCCGAAGGGCAAAGTTCAGTCTAATTTCCTTTGATTTAAGGGCAAGACTGTTTGCTCAGATAAACTAAAAAGATTTTTTTTAATCCCTTATTCTGGATTTGTATAATTTATATTTCAGTTGTGCACATTGTTTCCAAGTAAATTAGGTTATTTAACTTGGCGATTGTAGACATTTAAGTCATGATTTATTTAGATTGCCTTATGCATACATAATAAGTTTTACATCTTTATTGTGCTAAAATGAGGGCTAGGCTGTACACTGTGGGCTTCTTTTTAACGAAGTTCAGTGTCAGGGTTTGGAAAGAATTCAGATCACTAGGGAAAACAATAGGGTGTCATAAGGTAAAAGTAAGCAAGTTCTCACAAAGGTTTCATTTATAGATAGATGTGATTTGTACGGCTAATTCCTCTGAGGTTTACCTAGTTTTTCTAACTACACAATGTGCTGCCATTTAGGGTGGATGTATGAAGAATTTTTGGTAAGATTAATATGAATTGATCCTTTTAGATTTTTTTTTCTTATTCAGAGAGGACACATCTAATTCTGTGATGATAACTGATGGGACTACATTCATGCCATTTTCAATGCATCTTTTTAACTGTAATTCTATAATTGTCAGCAGTATTCCATTGTATCCCTGGATCACTAAGAACAAAATGCAGACAGTAACCTAGGAACACTATTATCCCTGTAGCTTTAATGTTTTAATTATTGCAGAGTCGTAACAGACACATTGATGGCTTTGTCTTAATGTGTGCAAATCAAGTCTTACCCATTTTTGCTGAGAAAATATTTTGAATGCACTAATATTAGAGTCACTTTTTAAGTTCAAAATTAGTTATAGAATCATAGAATGGCTTGGGTTGGAAGGGACCATTAAATATTACCTAGTCTAACCCCCCTGCTGTGAGCAGGAACATCTTTGACTAGATCAGGTTGCTCAAAACCCCGTCCAACCTGACCTTGAACACTACCAGGGATGGTGCAGCCACAGCTTCTATGGGCAACCTGTGCCACTGCTTGACTACTCTCTTCATAAAAAATTTCTTCCTTATGTCCAATCTAAATCTACCTTCTTTCGGTTTAAAACTGTTGCCCCTTGTCCTGTCACTACAGACCCTGGTAAAAAGTCTTTCTCCTTCTTTCTTGTAAGCTCCCTTTAAGTATTGACAGGTCACAATAAGGTCTCCCTGGAGCTTTCTCTTCTCCCATTTAGTCAAGGCCAACTCTCTCAGCCTTTCCTCATAGAAGAGGAGTTCCTCCCTCTCTGATCATTTTTGTGTTCCTCCTCTAGAATCACTCTAACAGGGTCATGCCTTTCTTGTACTGAGGACTGAGAGCTTGACATAGTACTTCAAGTGTAGTATCACCATCATGGAGAAGAGGGGCAAAATCTTCTCCCTTGACCTGCTGGTCTTGCTTCTTTTTATGCACCCCAGGCTACTATTGGCCTTCTGGACTGCAAATGCACATTGCTATGTCATGTCCAGCATTTCATCCTCCAGTACCCCCAAGTCCTCTCCAGGTCTGCTCTCAGTCCTTTCATCCCCCCACCTGTAAAGATATTCCCTCCAGGGAATCAGCCGCACCACTACGATTGGTGTCATTTGCAAACTTGCTAAGGGTGAACTCAATCCCACTATGTCATTGATGAGTATATTAAATAGTACTGGTCTCAGTACGGACCTTTGAGGAACAGCACTTGTTACAAGTTTTCACTTGGATATTGAGCTGTTGACTGCAACTCTTTGGATTCTTTGTCGGAAAAGAGATTTCCATTGAAAACTGAGGAAAAAATTGTTGAGTACCTTAGCCTTCTCTGTGTCGGTTGTCACTAGTTTTCCTGTCTTATCTGTCGAAGGGGTACATTTAGTTGTTAACTAATATTGGTAAACAAATTGCATGAACACAGGTATGTGGGACTTCTCTGTACTTGTTCATACTAATTATTTTTGTATAAAACTGAAGAAGAAATCTCAGGACATCCCCCAATATCTAGCTTGGTGAAGAACGGAGTGCAGAAACTTCTGGAGAGGTAAAAGTGCTGCTGCCAACATAAAAAAAAAATATTCGATTTTGTAGGAAAACCTGGGGGTTGCAATCTGTTAAATTGTATTAGCAATATTAACTGATAAATCACTGTATAACATGTTATGGCCATTTGTCACAAATTTTCAATTTA
Source organism: Pterocles orientalis (assembly GCA_011057875.1). Lineage (NCBI taxonomy): Eukaryota > Metazoa > Chordata > Aves > Pterocliformes > Pteroclidae > Pterocles > Pterocles orientalis. The sequence continues at coordinate 466,334 of WKFP01015257.1, read as the reverse complement.
ATTACTAGTAGACGAAGTGAAAAGTAAGCTATGGGAAGAGCCCAGTGCTCTGCTGTATTTGACTGACAACCAAGCAAATATGGAAAACTTCTTACTGGATCTATATACAGCAGTAAATAAAGTACACAACAATATTTAAATTATTACAATTACTCTTTTAGGCCTGCCTAAGTATACACTAACAATATAGAACATAACACTCTTATAAGCCTACTTCTCTGCAACTATTTAATCATACTTTCAACTTAATTTACTATCAGATATATTTACTCAGTGCAAGTAATTTCTTATTTCAGCAGAACTGTTCCTCACTCTTTCTGCAGAGAATACATAAAATTTTAAAATAGCGTAATGGTGCCTTACAAAAACGGATGCTGAGTGTCACATAGAGGCCACCTGGCATATTAGGCAGAGAAAATGAATAAACTATTATTTTCTTTTAAAAGTACTAGTAGCTAAACAGCTAAACAAGAAACAGGAGCATTTCACCTTTGATATCTCACCTGTTAGTGTTTCAGGTGAATGGAGAGACCGAGGAACTTAGGGTGTGGATTATGGTGTTTATTTTGATCAGATCTCAGAGCAAAAATGAAGGACAAAAGAGGAGTTGCAGAAAGATTGGACAACCATATGGTATTGAACCAGACAAAAGCGATTCCTCCTTCTTTGACTAGGTGCCATGTGGTTTTGCAGTTGTATCATCAAAAAGTAATTGAAAACTTTTGATGAAGCTTTTTTTTTTGCTGAAAACTGAGTCTTTGCTGGAACTGAATCTTTGAGTTGGAACATGTCTATTTCAAGAAAGGAAGAGACTGAACAAATAGGGTTTTTTCTTATTTTACTAGCACTGTGTGTTTTATCTTGGACTCTATTTTCCATTTATTTCATTTTGGTTAGAGTATGTACTGGTTTTGGTTTGGACAGAGTTAATTTTCTTCATAGTAGCTAGCATGGGACATTTTGATTTGTGCTGGAAACGGTGTTGATAATACAGAGATGTTTTAGTTATTGTCGAGCAGTGCTTACAGAGTCAAGGCCTATGGTGTTTTGTCTTCCCAAGTAACCATTACAGGTGTTGAAGCCCTGTTTTCCTGGAGATGGGTGAACACCTGCCTGCTGATGGGAAGTAGTGAATGAATTCCTTGTTTTGTTTTGCTTGTGTGTGCAGCTTTTGCTTTACCTATTGAATTGTCTTTGTGTCATTCCACAAGCTTTCTCATTTTCAGTATTTTGATTCTCTCCTCCACCTCATCAGGAGGGAGTGAAGTAAGTGGCTGTATGGTGCTTTTGCCGGGGGGGGTTAAATCACGACAGTGTATTACGTGGTCTATGTCATATCATATGTATTTTTGACAGTGAAAATGAAAACTTTCAGTGAAATTTTCTGGATATTATTGCATAGACTACTTTTTTTTTTTTTTTTTGGGCCCCTTACTGCAAGAAAGACATTGAGGCCCTGGAACGCGTTCAGAGG
>WKFP01015257.1:429540-455610 GCA_011057875.1 Pterocles orientalis | reverse complement strand
TGGAACAGGCTGCCCAGAGAGGTTGTGGAGTCTCCTTCTCTGGAGACATTCAAAGCCCGCCTGGATGTGTTCCTGTGTGATCTGATCTAGGTGTTCCTGCTCTGGCAGGGGGATTGGACTAGATGATCTTTCGAGGTCCCTTCCAATCTCTAACATTCTGTGATTCTGTGATAGGTAGGATACATCCCACTCTTGGTATCTGGAAGGTGTCTTTTTGGATCTTGTTCTTTACCATGTAAATTAACAGTCCAAGTGTTGATAGATATTTAAATATTAATAAATGACAACTGGAAGCAGAAATTTGGAAGCAGATACTCGAGTCACTATGTCTGAATGACATTTGTTGAATTTGATTAGACATTCTTCATCCTTACAGAGCAGCTGGGCAAAATGGAAAGAAGTAATTTACTCAATGCACAGACACCACATGGCCAAACAGCTCAACATCTGGAACAAGACAGGTGCACACAAGGTCAGAGTGTAGTGCAGGTTTTGTCTGAATTAGAAGGAGTTTCAAGGGCTTAACTAAAATTACTTAAAATGTGAGTGCAATAAATTGGTTTAGCTCAAAATGAGTTTTCCTTAAAAAAGTGTTCTTTAGTTTTAATGATATGTACTTTTCTTTAAATGAATCTGTGCGTATGGTTATATAACTGACAGCCAGTTATGAGCTGCTGTTTACTGATCTGGGCTACATGCCTGATTAGCTTAAATGTAAATGTTCGTTATTACCTTTTTTTTTTGAGGAGGTTTAAATCTTGCACACAGATTACCTGCAATTCAGTTATGCTCAACTGACAGGATAATTTAGTAAATGTTTACAACTTAGTTGCAGCTCTGAAACACAGGAAATTAGCTCCTGTATTGGTTTTAGTAGAAATTCAAATTAGGGCAATTTTGAGAGCAGTCTTGAACTCTTAATACAGCTAAGACTAAATCTGTGCTAAATAAATATAAGGGTGGTCCACAGTGTGTAATTCTTCCTGCAGTCCCTGGTTTGCTCCAAAAAACCTTGTCCAAGAGCACACTGCTTTAGAAAGCTCTTAGTCCAAAATGATGTAAAGCAAGTCAGTGGCCATTAGCACTGACCTCTTTTATTCAGCAGTAAAACTCTAGCTTCTGACCCTACAGATGGTACTGACTGCCTTCACTGAGTTGCCTCTTAAACTAATCTGCATTAAATTGGTGGATGGTTGGACCAAGCTGATACTAACTCATTTTTTTTTTCCTTCAATGAAAAAATAACTGTTGGAATTAATTCTCTCCTGGCAGCTCAGAAAGCATGTCATCTGTAAAATTTCTACTATTTTTGATTGACTCATTTATTTCTGTTTAAAAGGCTCATTCATAGTGTAAGTTGTCATGTTTCTACTGGGTTTTTTTTATTATCACGTTCTGAGGATTTATTTGACAGTTTTCAAATCTGGTGTCAAATTAATGTAATTTCTTTCAATCCATCAGCTTCACAGTTCATGAATTTGTGGTTATTCTTACTAACTTTTCAATATAACTGTTCCTTGAAAATTACCAGACTGTATAAAACCCGATAAAAATTATATAGCAACAGAAAACATAATAATCTGGATTCAGGGATACTTGTATTTTTGTGCCCAATTTGCTCACTACAGGAAGTCAGAAAGTCATGAGTTGAGAAATACTTCAGAAATACTTGCAAACTGAGAGGCATTTGCAAAAAGCGTTGCTTAAATAAAGAACACAGTATGAACTCTTGGTATAAATGACTGATAAATTTTCAAGTTTTTTTTAAAATGAAACTTACTTTGGTATCAGACACAGCGCTCTAAGGTACAATTAATGTTCTTGGCAGAGAATGATGTTCAGGACTATTGGGTCAGCTGGTGACATTGATGAAAACTCTGTATCACCCCTTCTGAAAGGCACACCAGAGTGCTCTGGACTAACATGATATCAGAGAAAAGTAAGAAACTTCAGAATTCCCAGCATTTTTGCACCAAATCAGTGTTGATGTAGAGAAAAAATGAGCTAAGCCTGTTTTTAAAATTCAAATTAGCACTTTTAAACATGACAAACATTTTTCTGGGAAGTGTAATTAATTTGAGAATAATAATATGAAAGCCAGATGTTGGATTTTGAAGACATACTCCACACTGCATTCTTTGTTTTTTAGTGTTTTAGGAATTTCACTTGAAATTTTCATTGTTGGTTACTTAGAGGTAAGCAGTTACTTTACTATCAGAAGTATGAAGTCATCAGTTTGATAGAGATTATTGGGCAACAGAAATAGGGAAACAAACTGAAAACATTTCTAATTCTGGTTCTGTAATAAACACTGGAAACAGGAAGGAGAATATACAGAATAAAAAATGCCAAACCAAAAGCCCCCAGCTTTTCTTTATCATTTATCAGGGAAAACACCAAGAAAAAATAAATATGGTAGCAATATATGTTTTACTTTATTTTTAAAAGCTTCTATATTTACAAGTAAATTAGACCCAATCCTTACTCTTCAAGGCACATTTTAGTGTGGTAAACTGGGCACCTCAGAATTAGGTTGACATATATAAATGTGTAAGTTAAAATAGTATGCCAGTAGTTATGCAACAAGAAAATTCTGCCAGCAGACCTTTCATGTCTTGGCAGTCACATGTAAGTCACTAACAGCAGAACAAGGACACTTCAGCTTCTCACTTCTGCAAACTCCGTTACAGAGGAGTGAATATGCCACAGGTCACTGCATGATCTTGACACTGGTCCAATGTACTGGTCAATAAGGCATAACCCCAATTTATCAGCAACATGGACTCTGGTTAATATGTCACAAAGTCCATATGATGGCAAAAAATTAAATATAATTCTAGGAAGGAGCTGCGGTGCTGCACCACATGGTGATGGAGCTCTTCCTGTTGTTGGAAGGACTCTTTAGAGCAGCAGAACTAGAGCAGAATGACACCTTCAGAGAGTAGAATTAGTGAGCTATAGGGAAAAATGCTAGAAACTGTTTTCACTACATATACTTTGCCAGAGGAACTCAGACCTATTTATTCATAACTATAGTAATACAATCTGGTTAGAAGTGTGGGGTTTTTGTGTGTGTTTGTCTGCATGAAAGCATTATACTCAAGATCTCTTGAGTGAATTTATGAGATTGTTTTATGCTAGAAATACATGATATCATGTAACTTATCTGCCTTGCTCCAATTTATCTACTGCATTTTGTCCAGCCTGGACAAACATAATTGCCTTCAATTATTTACGATTGAGAAACTGGGCTATAATAAACACAAACTCAGTCCAATTAAGGAAAAATGTAAGTAAAAGAAATTTGATGCATCTGTAGGCTTCTAAATTTTCATCTAGTTACTATGAATGGGAATCAAAAATTCTCATAAAACGTGTGTATAACAATTAATATTGGGTTTTATGTGAGCTTTTTTGTGCCTTACAAGGAAAATGAGCTTATTTATAAGCTCTTATATTTTTCACCAGGTTAAAAGGAGGTGAGTTAAGACAGTCAACCTTGTTCATCCTTGTGAATATATGTTAGTCATTTGAGCTGAGTTGTCATGGAGTTAAAAGGTGTAGAACTACACTTCTTTTTATTTCAAAAGTATATTTTCTAAGAAGAGGGGTGGACTGGGTGTGCCAGATACACAGATGCACCCCATTTTACTCAATAATATTAAAATAAACTGCAGCGTACAGTTCTGCTGTACGACATACAGAGTGACTATTCTGTTTCAGTTACTTATATAAGTATGTATGTAGACACATTTTAGAAACCCAAGTATATTTTCATTAAAAAATGCGAAAATGTAAGTAATTTTGATTGTGATTTAGTATAATAGGTGAAAATCTAGTGACTGAAAGGCAAAACTTTCCTTTCCTAGGAAAATATCATGAAGTTGACACAAAGAGCTTTGCTGAGCCTTGCTTCATATTGTAGCTTCTGATTTTCGTGAACAAGTGGTATATACAACCTTTTGACACATAACTCAGTGCACTAATGTCATTTGTATCTCAGTGCATTAATACTTAGTTCTTAGTATCCTGAATCAAAAGCCTCCATAATGTAGTGTGAAGTCTCCTATAGGCCTTTGGATCCAGCACATCTGAAATTTGTAAACATCCCTAGTTGAGGAGAGCAAGAAGTTTTGCTGGTTTATCTTCTGTGACTAAAGCTGCAAAATTCTTTGTGCTTTAAATGATGGCAAGTCTTAGTTTTCCTGCAATTAGGATTGTTACAGCCATGTTTTCTGCTTCTGACAGTCATCTGATATTTAACTTAGAGTATCTGTCCTTGTAAATCTTAACTGAATGCCTTCCCACTTTTAAAATTTGAACAGTGATTTGTCATATCTCAGCAGTGGTGTCTCTGTCCATGAAACCCTCCTTCTCATTGACATGCAGCAAATACTACTCATGAATTTCATGCTGTGCTCACCTTCACAAGCACTGGTAATATGGGAAAGGTGGAGTTATTCTGGCAGCATAATATTCTCTGTCAGGAAAAGCTGGATTTTTGCCTCATTTTCACCATGCATACTGCCTAGAATTTTTCTTCTACAGGATTAACTTCAACTCTCATCATGCTTTGACCAATTAATACAAAGCAGGATTTAAGAAAGATCATTGGCCCAGACTGTACAGTAATAATATGTAAGACCTATAGCTGATTGATTGTATCAGTATGAAAGGCAAAAAAAGCATACATCATGAAATTGACTCATTGTTAAAAGTTTAACTTCATAAAATATATTTATCAGCATTTTTCATAATAAGTATATCACAAACTGGGACTATAGGTAGGAAAAAATTAACTTGAAAAGGTGAGGATTTGAAAAAAAATATGAAGAAGATAACTAGAAGAAGGGTTGGGAGTAAAAAATAAGCTGGGAAAATAAACAAGTGCTGTTTTTCATGTTGTCACTACAGTCACACAAATAAAAAAAACAGATGAAGGGGTTTTGTGATGGAAAAATGGTAACACGTTCCCCTTGAATGTAAATTCTTAACACTTTATAGCACTAGTCCACTTGAAAAACCTCAAGGTCATAAAGTTATTGTTGTCAACTTGATGCAAAGAGACCCCACAAAGGGGTCTCCAGAACTGCGATGTTGTGAGCAGCCTCTAAGGAACTGGCAGGTAACACCTGTGAAGAACTACAAGATAAGTGGTGTCAGTGCCAGGTGTAATGACTAGGAATGTGAGCTAACCAGACAAAGTTGCTCCTGTATTACTTGTAGTGTTTTTTTCATTTTAAGTTTCTTCAGTCAGTTCACAGCTATAAGAATTTCATATTATCATCCTCTTTCTCCAGAAAACCTTTGACGATTTCAGTGCAAATGACTCCAAGCTGTAGTTCACTCTCTTGCATGATGTTTAGTGGTTTTGATCAGATAGGTGATGATGAGTGGAGGGGCGGCTGATTGAGTTCTACTGCCACACAGTTTGATAAATGCTTGTCTAATCGTGCTTCAGGTGTGGTTTTTTTTTTTTAGTGAGCTTAATTAATTTTCTTTGAAATAATGTGCGTACATGTAATGTGTAGTCTGAACTCTTTGATATCAAAATTATTTTGCAGTGTTAGGATTGGCTAATGTTTGTCCAGATGCTCTGCTGCCATGACCAGGCCTGGTACCTCTCCAGCTACCATTTGCTTGTTTACATCTGCAGGATTCAATGGCAGATTTTCGTGTAACTTCTTTATTTTTCAGGTTCATATGGGCTGTGTACCAGCTTCTTATTTAAGTATGGTGTGACAGCCAGGTTTGGAGCATATGTTTGCATATTCCTGGCATTGATGTCATTGATACACAACCTTACAATGTTAAAATGTATTACTGTTTCTTGAGCACCTGCATAACCTTCTAGGGGAGGATTTTTAGCCCACTGGATTCCTTTGCTCATCAGGGTAAGAAACTTTATTAGCAATGGAGTGAGGAGGACATTACCTCAGAAAATGGATACCTGAAAGATCTAGCAGTGGGCAAAGATGTCTAGTATTATATCCAATCCTCTCTCATTTGTTTTGTGTGCCTGTCTTAGGAGAACTGATAAGTTGTTTTTTTTTTTCCTTGTGAGACAACATGTATTGTGGGCAAAAATATCTTCTTTTATTGTGGAGAGCAATGAGAATGAACAAAGACCTTAGGCCTGCCTAGGGTTCTCCTAAAAGTAAGAGGAAACAGAGTTGTAGGTGACCTCAAGAAGTCATTAGCTCTGTCTATGCAAGTAATGTTGTGCTGGGCACAGATGTTAGTACCAGCATATGATGGTCTTTATAGTGACTGCACATGTTCTGAGGGAAAATTTCAATGCAGGCAATGCAGGGCCCTGGCAGACAATGACCAGGAATGTTCTGAGGGCCAAGGAACATGCCCCACTTGATTTTTTTGACATGTGGATTTGTAATTTGGTGAAGCAAAATCGTTTAGCTACATGAAGGCATGCCATGCCAGCCTAGCTGACATCAAGAGAAGTTTCTGATTTGTTTATTTGCCAGTAGAGATGCAGCAATTCAGTCTATTCTCCTACCCCAAGACAAGTTCTGATGAGAAAGAAATCTTGTTTGTGAGCTAACTATATCTGACAAGAGTCTAAAGCAATTCAGAAGATGGTGATGTGGTCATCAAATATGCATCTTTTTGTGACATATTATGGTGAACAGCGGTGGTATTCAGAAATATAATTCAGAAAATTTTTGAAGCATTATAAGACACAGTCATTGTTTGAGAAGTGGTGGTTGGGTGTCATAATTTTGTGCAGAAGTAGGAGCAGGTTCAAGGTGGTTTTTTTTTCCCCCCCTCAAACTGTATGCATGAAACATGGATGGGAGCAAAGGCAATGTTTCTAAAACACATTTGCTTTGGGAATTTTTACATTATCTGCCTGGAGCCAACTTCAACTCCTTCCAAAACATTTATTTCTCATTATCATTTCTTATACCATCCCCTTCTTGCTATCTTCTCTCTTACCATATGTCCAAGTTTCAATGTAGTATTAACATAATTGAATTTGTTACTGTAAAAACAAAGCACCATCCAAATTAATTTTCTTCAGTGTTTGGCTAGCACTATGGCTGAAATTATAGACTTAATAGTATTTCTGAGATACTTTTCACAGCTGTGTATACAATATTTTACCATAGAATTTACTGCACAGCATGTTATCTGAAATTTTTGTCTGGTAGAAACTAGCATTTCAGCAGCAAGTTAACTCTTTTGAGGAAACATTTCACAGCTTAAACTTGCATGTAGATGAAGATTTACAGGGATAGTAAGGCACAAGGGGAGCAAATGGTGAAGAATATTTTTAACCCTTGAGATTCTGAGTACAGGTTGCAAAAATATATGAATTTTACTTTGGGCATTGCACAGGATATAAAATGCACTGAAGGTGCAGAACTAATGCTCTGGTTTGGTTTTATTTTTTTCTAGATTTTTTTTAACTGAGTCTGAGTATGCAGTTATATTTTCTAATGTTCTGGAGTGTGTTCCCTGTGAGGAGAAGCTGAAGAAACTGTTCCTGTTGAGCCTAGAAAATAAAAGGTTTTGAGGGGGTGCCTGATAAGCTTTCCCTTGATACCTATGAGAGGTGCCAAGATGATGGATGTGGGCTCTTCACAGTGCTGAATGGTGGGAGGATAGAGACAGTAGGCATAAACAGAGACAAGGAAAGTTAAGGCAGAATATAAGGAGAAACTTTTCCACTGTAGGGACAGAAAGTAACGGACAGGTTGTTCACTCTTAATCCTTAACAGTTTTTTTGTGGTCTTATTAGTTAGAGCCCTGAGAGAAACATGGTTTGATTGCACAGTTTACTCTGCCTGGAGGAGGAGTTTGGATTGGATCCCTCCAGAGGTATTTTGTGAGTAAATAATGTCACTAAATATCTTTCTGGCCTGTGTGGGCTCATTCTTTTTTGGTGGGAAATTGTATCAGTGATGTCTTCCAGCACAAGCAGTTTCTGAAGAGATGCACATGTGAATTCTGAACCAATCATCTCCACAACCCCAGCACAGTTTCCAAAACGATCATATCAGCCATGTTCCTTAAGTAGTTTGGAAGTTCCTTCAGTGTCTTGGGTTGACTGGCAGGGAGTGACTCCTGTCAGTCAACCAACCATATCTCATGACCCAACCAAGTGTGCACTTCCAGGCTTTCCCAAACAGCAGTGTACAAAACTTGTGTTCATTTTTCAAACGTTATCAAATTATACAGAAAAAAAAACAACAAAAAGCCCCTCTTTGTGGCATGTTTCCAGAAGGTGGCATAAATAAGGTAGAAAATATCTTACTCTTTCTACAGTATTCCAATACTGAGCAGGAAAAAAAGCTGAGAATATTCTATCAGAACTTATGGTGATATATTCTAACTTTGATGCTGAGAAAAGTGGAAAAAGAACAATAACTTCTTGTTACTTTTCTCATCTACTACAGACCCAAAATCTTAACTGGTCTGGTAGTCAAAGGTAGGTGTGTTACTGGTTTTTCAACACTTATGACTAGGTAGATAGAGGAAGCAAAAATGAATGTGATGATTTTTCTAGGAGTTTCAAAGGACATGAGTGAGGTAGCTCTGGAATGGAGCTCCTGTGGGCTTGGAAGAGGAAGAATAAAGAGCTGATTCAATAGAACTCAAGATATTATAAAAGTGACAAGGAGAAATAGAGGAATCTGTTGGAGACTGTTTCACTTGAAAACAGTTGTATATGTCTCCTTTGTGACTACCACTGAAGAGCAACTCAGCCAGCTTATCACTCTCGATACATGCAACATATTGTATCTCACAGACACTCAGACAGTGTGAAAGTGACTTCACAACCAAGAGGTGCATTTTTCTAAGGTGCATTTTCCACAAGTTCCTATAAAGGGACCACATATAAAGCCTGAATTATATATAGCAATGATTGTGGTAGCCTATACCTTTAACAGCAGTAATAATGGGGGTGGAAAGAAAAATAAGCAAAGGAGACATTTTTCTAAGCACCCTCCCTAGGTAACTCCGTGCTCGGATGCAAGCTGAATTTCCAAACAGGCATGTATTTTCACCTTCTGATGATGTGTGTGGCTGTAGAGGTTCTTGGTTGTGTTTACGCTGTCACCCTTTTTGTGTCAAACTGCCATCTAGAAAATACCTGAGGAGATTCAAATGTTTGTGCTGTGGTGCTTTATTTGTTTTTAGAAGCTGCATATTCAAAAAAAGCTTGCTTGGAAAGTAGCCAATAAGTATTTAATGTTAACTATCTTCGAAATATCATAATTTCCATAAAAACTTGCATAGTGTTCTGGAAACATTCATGAAATGTTTAATGATATATTTAGTCCTTAAGCATAAGAAAGTTCATGAAATGTCATAGCAATGCTCACGAAATATTTCATGAAACACTCATGAGAAATCTCTCTGAAATTGTCATGTAAGATTTATGATATTTTCATAAAAAATTAAGCAATGTATAAAGAAAAAAATACACTGAGCTATAACTACAGTTAAATGCCACATGAAACAAAATATAAATTAATGGAAAGTTCCAGAAGAGCTGTTCACTGAATCACAGAGTAGTTGAGGTTGGAAGAGACCTCTGGAGGTTATCTGGCCCAACATTTCTGCTCAAGCAGGATCACCTAGAACAGCTGGCCAGAACCAAGTTCAGAAAAATTTTTAAGGTCTCCAAGAAAGGAGATTCCACAACCTCCCTGGGCAGCCTGTGCCAGTGCTCAGTCACCCTCAGTCAAAAGTATTTCCTCATGTTCAGAGGGAATTTCCTTTGTTTCAGTTTGTGCCCGTTGCCTCTGGACACCACTGAAAAGAGCCTGGCTCCGTCCTCTTCACACTCTCCCTGCAGTATTTATGTATGTTGAAAAGACTGCCCCTGGGCCTTCTCTCCTCTAGGCTAAACAGTCCCAGCTCTCTCAGTCTTTCCTCAGAGGAGAAATGCTCCAGACCCTTAATCATCTTTCATGCCCTTCATTGGACTGTCTCCAGTATGTCCATGTCTCTCTTGTACTGGGCAGCCTGTAAGAGGACAGCATTCCAGGCGTGGCCTCACAAGTGCTGAATCAAGGGGAAGAATCACCTCCCTCCACCTGCTGGCAATGGTCTGCCTAATGCAGCCCAGGATAACCTTTTCTGCAAGGGCACATTACTGACTCATGTTCAAATTACTCTCCACCAATAACCCAGGCTACTTCCTCATTTTCTTGGCCTGTCCTTCCTAAAGATCTTGTATCCTTCCACTGCAGCACTCCAGTCATGCAAGCCATGCCGGTTCTTCAACATGAAAGCAGTTTGTTGACATAAAACTATTTGCGACATTTCTCACAAATATCTATGAAATTGTTCATGAGCTATCGCATGCAATTTATACGAAATATATAATAATATATAATGCAAGGAAACCTCATATTGAATAAAGTGTAAGTTTAAAATTGTTAAAATAACTCTAATCCTCAGAATAGGAACACTGGGCATCTCTGAGTCAGTGCCTTTGCCATCTGTCATTTGGAGGAAGAGAAGTTTTTTTGACTCCTCACTGCACTTTAAGGACCTTCCCTACTGCACCTCCCACAGTTCACAGGGAAGATCTTTCTTTTTTCCCCTTGGGTATTTTGGAGTATGTGGTGTACAGTCATGGCACAAAGCGAGAAACATTCAGCATGAGGCAGCAGCCACTTCCTTTTAGTCTCACAAATGCACTCGTTACAGTCATTTGATGCCAGTTTAGTCAAGAGATAAAGAGTTTCTTTCTGTAATCCAAGTGGAAATTCATAACAAACAACTAGAATTAGTACTGCAGAGAGAAATTCATCCCACTTGAATACCTATTTTCACCTGGGATGTTATTCTTTATTGGCTATAGAGAGAGGTTAGGTGACTAACTCTCATCTACGAAGCTGAAGTCAGAGTAAATTAGTCATAACCAATGACTAGCTAGTGTCTAATTAAAGGCTTTATAAGTCAAATAAGTGGAGAAAAAACTGGATTATCCAAAATTACAAGGGAATTTCAACAGCACTAACATCCATAATGTCTGGAAACAAATATACTGTTAAAGTTAAATAAGAGGTGTCAGTTGACATCCTGAATCCTTTTATAATAAACTTTTAATAACAGTGGTGAAACCAGTTGTCAGCCATGACTGTGAAATCATAGTGCTCAATCAACTTTTGAATGAAGAGAGGCAGTAGAAATAACCATGTGTGTTCTGTCTGTTGTTCTGTGCAATGTGGGAACCCAAAATCCATGCAAGGTTATCCACAGCCTTGGAGAAATTGCAAACTTTAAAATCTATACAGACAATCAGGACTGGATAAAGTATTGCTTACTGCTGGGGAGTTTTGGTAGTTTCGATCTGATGTTTATGGTGTTGTTCATAACAGTGAGTGATAGCCACAGTTGAGGAGGTTTCATGCTGCCCTGAAGTTCTGAAATGAAATCTGCACAGAGCTCCAGAAAAATGGTATTTTCTATATCCATTGCCACAGATCAATCTTCTCCTCCTAGACATGAGCCTGTAAAATTTTGAACTGAGGCCACAGTTCTGTATTCAAATGATTAGAAAAAGAGTTGATATCAACTCAATGCTTCTTGGGGTGGAATGACTTATCCAGCACCAGGTGTGCTGAAGCTTCATTTACTGTGGTTGAATCACAACCTGACCCATAGACAACTTCACAAGCTCTTGATCTATAGCTCACTTCTTGCTGCTATCGGGCAACTATTGGTGCTATTGCCAAAGCTCCTTTTCCAAACTGAGACTCACTACCCACCTTAAAATGGTGTGATGAGTTAGCCCTTGGCTGGGGGCCAAACCATACACACCTGCTCACACAGTTCATGCCCCCACCCAATAATAGAGGAGAGAATTAAAGGGGTAAATGGAAAAGAGGACTCGTGGGTTGAGATAAGGACAATTTAATAACTAAACTACAATAATATTGAAAATAATACTACATACAAATATACAAATGAATGATACACAGTGATACTGCCCCCCCTCCTGATGATCAAAGGCTCAGCCTGCTTCCGGCTAACGATCCCGGAACTGCACTCACGATGGGGGGGGGGAGGTGCACCGCTCCCGGAGGCACTCACGGAATAGAGATAACAGTCCAAGAGTCCATGTCTGGCCCCAGCTAATGATCCTCCCGGAGAGGGAGGGTCCCGAAACTCATGGAACGGAGATAACAGTCTGAGCATGCCAGACTGAGAGCCAACTGGAGTTGGGGAGGGGGGGAAAGGCCTTGGGAGAGAGATGTGGCAACAGAGGTGAGGACCGAAACCGAACGACACCAGAACCAGGAAGCGAAGGGCAAAGAGAACGATCTTCCGGGGGTCCTCACCTATATACTGGGCATGATGTGTATGTTATGGAATAGATTATTTGTCACTCTGGTTCTCTATTAACCGAAGAACAAACCCTGGGCCACCAGCTAGGGCTGGGCCCTCCCAGCCTTCCTCCCCCCGGCCCTGTCTGTGGAGAGCAGAGATGCTCAACGACCTTGAATTATCCTAGCAATAATTATAAACATTCCTTTCTTATCAACTTTTCTCCTGAGCATAAATCCAAAACACAGCCTCTTGCTAGCTAGAAAGTTAACTCTCTGCTTAACCCAGGACAAATGGGAAATATTTTGCCAGTAGTCTCAATTTCCCTACTGAAAGATAAAAATGACTATCTATATCAGAAAGAACAGAAAAGGATGTACAATGGAGCAGCAAGCAAAGAAAGTACAAACCTGAGCATTCAACTTGTCACTGGAAGACTGTGGTCCATTAATACACACACTTGGAGTTAGAATTCACCTGAGAAATATGGACATTGCAAATGCAAATGTGAGTATCTGAATAGTTTATCTAGATTCCTTTCAAGTGAAAGCACTCAAGATCACTCCTTCATCTTGTGTCCTAAAAGTGCCCATTTCGTTCCACTGACCAGGAAGGAAAAAGTAGAGTGTCTATCTTAGATGTGGACATCTAAATTACTGATTATCTGAACCTCAATCTGAGGCCCCAAAAATACCCTTACAGAATATTGTAGAGAGAGTAGCTCTGTGCAGTACTGAATTTGCATTAAGCAATCCAGCCTAGAAATGATTGTGGAACATTTATTTCATTCTGATTAGAGCACCCCAGCTCAGCTTAAAATAGTCTCCTTGTTTGGACAAGTCCTAGCTTGAATAAAAAGGAGGTGCCCTAATAACATTTTCAATCCATATAGTGACTTTCCTGCATGGATCTCCATCTACTTTACAAATAGTATTTACTCTTCTAACGCTCTTGAGAGGTGGGGAAGGATTATTCCTACTTGAAAAACTGGAAATTAAGGACAGAGCTAGAATACAGGACTCCCTGTTTCTAATTTTGGCTTTGATGGCTAGATTGTACTTGTACTTGTGACATTTTGGACAATGACAGTGGAAAAACTTCATCTGCAAGGTTAAACTTATGCATGTGCACTAAAAATGTAGCATCAGTCTTCCTCAGCAGTACATCTTAGGGATAGGGCTATAATAAATGGTACAACCAAAAGGGGTCTCAAGATAGTAACATTCATAAATTTGCCCTAAGGAGCTATTAAACAGAGGTGGACTGGCAATCAAGATCTCGATTCAGCTTTATGTCTGTGAAAGGTTGGCTTATTGCTGTTATAAACTGATCTTAAGTTCCTTTGTGAGAGTTGATAGCTACTGTCCGGAGAATATGGTACAGCTGGGAATAGAGCATGCAGTGTTAACAGGAGATGACTTTCCTTTTGTGGTGATCTTACGATAGAAGCACTGGACTGGAAAGTCTAAGTTTTATTTCTTGTTTTTACAGACACTTCCATAATGATATTTGGAGGCCACTTTTATTCTGTCTGCACTTCACTTTCTTTTTTTTTCCGTGAAATTCTGCTCCACAATGTATAAAGCTTCTTACCCTACACTTACACACAAGTGCCTCTCAGTGCTGGATTAGGCAATGTGACTCATTGTTAGTCCTGTGTTTTTTCTTGCCCATCCCTGTAAGGAAGAATTGTGTGTAGTACAGTATTTTAAAGTGGTAGATGTGTGGAATAGAAGACAGGTTATGAAAGACAGAATAAAGTAATTTTTACTTCAAAAACATATGCCAACATTCATAACTGTCGGTTCTTGTTTGAAGAGTTTTCCAGTCTTGGGCTGCCCCATATGAAAACCGTTTTCTTATAGGAGAGTTCAAATCCGCCACAACATTGAAGCTGTCTATTATTATTTTTCAGCTAACTCTAGGAAGGAATGATTTTGGGAGCCAGCATACCATGGAAGTTTTCATGGGAGGTACAGACATTTTTAGCATGCTTTGACAATGCAGGATTGTGCATGCTAGAGATGACAAATTTTGATGGTGCTTCTGTAGTCTTACAACAGAAAAGGTATGTAAATCTGGTCTTCAGGGCACTATTTGAGGGATAACTATGTTGCTAAATAGTAAGGGGCCAAAGGTCACCAGCAGGGTTATGTCTACACTGCCCAGGGCTGCAGCATGTTTACCTTGTAGACAGTGAGCAGATTTCATTCCCTAACTCTGGACTCACAGGATCACAGAATCACACTCCTTCAGATTGTCCTTGTGCAGAAATTTGTTACATAGGAAATGAGCCTAAAGGCAGGGAGTGACATTAGAAAAGGACAGACAAAAGGACTATCTGCTGCTCAAATTCATCCACTACCCTTCTTTCATTATGTGCTGATTTTGGCTGCGATAGAATCAATTTTCTTCATTGTAGCTAGTATTGGGATATGTTTTGCATTTGTACTGAAAATAGTGTTGATAACACAGGGATGTTTTAGTTACTGCTGAGCAGTGTTTATGCAGGGTCAAGGCCTTTTGTGCTTCTCACACCATTCCACCAATGAGTAGGCTGGGGGTTCACAAGAAGTTAGGAAGAGACACAGCCAGGACAGCTGACCCCGGTGACCAAAGGGATATCCCATGCCATATGTTGTTATGCTCAGTGTATAAAGTTAGGGGGAAAAGAAGGAAGGGGGGGACATTAAGAGTTATGGTGTTTTGTCTTCCCAAATAATTGTTACACATGGTGGAGACCTCCCTTCCTGAACATGGCTGGACACTTGCCTGCTGATGGGAAGTAGTGAATGAATTCCTTGTTTTGCTTTGCTTCTACATGCAGCTTTTGCTTTACCTGTTAAATTGTCTTTATGTCATTCTACAAAGTTTCTCAATTTTACTTTTCTGATTCTCTCCCCTACCCCATTAAGAGGGAGTGAGTGAGCAGCCGTGTGGTGCTTATGATGGCTGGGTTAAACCATGACACATTAACACAGAATTCAAATATTTGTGGTCGTGATTACGGAGTGCTTTCATGAAAAAGAAGACATGATTAGGATAGGATTACTGTAGGAGGTCAGTCCAAAAGATTCTTCATCATCTTTCTGATATTAACCAGAAGTGAATAGTGAGGAAAGTGTATAGGAATGGAACAAGCAAGGTTAAACTTTCTTAGTGTACTCTTGCAGTCTTTAGAAACTTGCAGCTCAAGGAATTTTTGAACGTGAAATGCTGATGTGTTTGCAGTTAGTAACTGCTGATGAAGTTTCTTACATTGACTTGCAGAGTCTCCACTTGAATTTACAAACCCGTTTAGCTCTGAGGAGAAGGACTTGGGGGTATTGGTGGATGAGAAGCTCAACATGAGCCAGCAGTGTGCGCTTACAGCCCAGAAAACCAACCGTGTCCTGGGCTGCATCAAAAGAAGCATTAGCAGCAGGTCAAAGGAGGTGATTCTCAGCCTCTACTCTGCTCTTGTGAGACCCCACCTGGAGTACTGTGTTCAGATGTGGGGCCCCCAACATAAAAAAGACATGGACCTGTTGGAGAGAGTCCAGAGGAGAGCCACAAAATTAATCAGAGGTCTGGAGCACCTCCCCTATGAGGACAGGCTGAAAGAGTTGGGGTTGTTCAGCCTGGAGAAGAGAAGGCTCCGAGGAGACTTAATAGCAGCCTTCCAGTACCTGAAGGGGGCCTACAGGAGAGATGGGGAGGCACTCTTTATCAGGGAGTGTAGTGAGAGGACAAGGGGTAGCGGGTTTAGGCTGAAAGAGGGTAAATTTAGACTAGACATTAGGAAGAAATTTTTCACTGTGAGGGTGATGAGACACTGGAACAGGTTGCCCAGGGAAGTTGTGGATGCCCTATCCCTGGAGGTGTTCAAGACCAGGCTGGATGAGGCTTTGAGCAACCTGGTCTAGTGGAGGGTGTCCCTGCCAATGGCAGGGGGGTTGGAACTTGATGATCTTTAAGGTCCTTTCCAACCCAAACCATTCTGTGATTCTATGATTTGCAGTTTCTTGTGGCAGGAAGTTACACAGATTACTAACACTGTGTGAAGATCTACATTTTCTTCTTTTTAACATCACATCTGACTTTGTTTGGTTGCTTGTGGTGCTTTCATTCAAAGAAAGAATGAACAGTCAATCCCTACTTACCTCTTTGCACTGCTTGTGACTTTATTGTGTCCTATTATTCCTCCATCGTTTTTCCTACATTTTTTTCCATGCTGAACTGAGGTTCAGTTTCTCATTATTATTTGTTGCTGTGAAATAGGGCGGTGTCAGAACACTTTTAGGTACAAAGTGCTTCTTTTTGATGAGACAAGATTTTATTACTGGTACAAGTTGCAAATAAGACTGGGAAGATGAAAATGTGCATCTGTTTTCTATAAAAGGAAGATTCACCATTTGTGGACTTCAGTCAGTATTAATTCCATGTTCTCCCTGAAGTCCAGTTTATATACTCTAAAGGAAAAATTAGGCTTGTAGGTAGTGTTTGGGCATCTGTTGGGATGAAATTTGTCTATGCTGCCAGGATAAATTTTATTGTGTTTGAAAAGTATTCAGGTACATAGAAAATAGTGTAAGTAATATACTATTATATAATCTTTTTGAAATCCATACTTCTGAAATGATGATATATACTGATAAATTAGGAATAATTCTGATGATAACCAAAATAATTTTAAGTTTAATGGTATCAGAGGAATGAAATAGGTGATTCTAGTGAACTTAATGGACTCAAGTAACCTGAATTTATGGCTGCCTAAAGCTTATTGGAACCTAATATTATTTCTGTACCATAATCTTGTTGATATTGGCTAACAGTTGTGGAATGGAGATGGGGCTCAGTGAATCAATGATGTATTTTTAGATTATCACTTAAAATTCAAGCCATGAGAGTAGGGACTAAAATTCATTGTCTTCGGAGATCATAATGTTTCTCTGTATTGAAGGGATCACAATACATACACACTTGATAACGAAGCCAAAGGACCTAAAAGAACTTGGAAACTACATTTTTACCCAGTACAAGAAAATATCTTTCAGACTGGTAAAGCAGTATGCTTGTGGCTTTCTTCATGCTGTGTGCTGCTTAACATGGATACCTATTCAGTCACCAGGGTTGCTAAATTAGAGTTTTTAATTTTAAGAGAGAAAATATCTTATGGCAGGAAAGGCAGCTCCAGTGTTTTCAGATGGATTTTTTGGTCAGTGTTGTAAAACCAATGTATTTTTTTTTCCCCCCGGGTAACCGTTAAAGGATCTAAGTGAATAAATTCATGTCCCAATAGGCAATGTAGTTCAAAAGCATTTGGGGGAATTACATGAAGTTTAAAAAAAGAGACCCCTCTGAGTGCTTGGACATTGGTCTCGGATAGCTGAGAACTGTAACGAGGGTTGCTCACTCAGTGATTCAGGAAAAGTGTAGTATGTGGTATAATACTGGCAAAATCAATTACTTCATCAATAGCTTTCACAGTTTTTATACATGGACTTGATGCAGAAACTTCTATGTGAGTCATGGGAATGAACTGTAAATGACCTGAGGTTGCCTGGAAAAGACATGAGAGTGTCTGTAATTATAACATATTTGAGTCTCTGTGGAAGCTTCTGCCTTCACAGAAAAGTAATTAAAAGTTCTAAATGGATCAGAGGAAGTTGAAAAATATTGTGCACATCTCAGGCTGAACTTTCACAATCTTGAGTGGTTGTTATTACCATTTCAGTCTTTAACATGAGAAATTCTGTAATAGCTGTAAGTGGTGGTATAGCTTTCATTCTCAAACATAGAAAAAATGCTATCTAACTAATACACAATGGTCTTTGTGCAGTGTGCATCACCTTTTTTCCAAGCTTTCCAATACAATCTGCAGCATTGTTAAATCCAGTTTAAATGTAAGTAATGCTATGATGATGGTGGGATTTATACACTAACACTAGATCATGTGCTAGAAAACAATAAAACACTGTATTGCAGCTGTAATGTTTGCAATAATGAGTTCATAAGCAAGAACTGAATGAGCCTGCCTTTTGAACAGTCATTACTTGCTTTTTTAAAAAAATTTCAAAATAACTTCAACATATGCAAAATTCTTTTTCCGAAATTTCTTCCAAAATTCTGGTGGGTGACATATTTGACCTGCTATCAGGTTCCTTGAGACAACAAATTCAACACCGTATTGCAATTTGCTTTAGTTCAGGCAGTATAGTACATTATTTGGTTTTGTCCAGAAAAAAACATTACTGGTTCTACTCTTTATTGTTTCAATAAAAAACTCATAAAACATAGACAGTGACTCAAGAAGAAAAAATAAAATGGGAATCTTCCCTAAAGATGTTATATATTCAAAAGAAATTAACTTTATGCTCATTTATGTTTCCAGAACTAATAAACTTCATATTTAACATCTTTGACGAAAATTGGATTCTGTATTTTAATGATGGAAATTTAGGAAACACGGGAGTCCTTTACTTTTACTGTAACAGTATTTAATTCATCGACAGAGATTATATACAGATTTGAGCTTGTGTTTATATTTTCATCTAGTTTAAAGAAGAAATCCAGATGTTGTTGTCTGTACAAAAGAATCATTAGATACTTTCATATTAAATACATGGAAGCACCAGAGTTATGTTCTGATGACAGTCTCCTAAACTTCAGTGACCTTCAGTCAGGAAAGTTTTTAAGTGTCTGCCTAAAGGGTTTCCTGAAAAATGATGTTCTCAGTTGGGGCCAAGCTGCTTTATAATCGCTGTTGAGATAATCCTTGCAATATTTGGATGCAGTGAGTAAGTGGGTAATGTTATCAGCATGTTATAGTTAATGAAACTGTGGCAGACCTCATGTGAGTTCAAGGCAGCTCTTCAAATTACCCTCTTTCCATTAAGTGCTTAACGTAAATTGTTAGCTTTTCAAAACACCTCATGTTTTTTGAGAACTCTTGTGCATACAGTAAAGGGTAACATTGAAGAAGGAGGCTCAAATCATCAGACTCTGATGCTTAAAGGAGGTTTCTTAACAGCATTTTAGTGCCTCACTAGGCACTAGCATCTAGGTGGACAGGGTGAATATAACCACCTAAGTTATACTCATGGTACACGTGAGGAGCATTGTCTGCAAAAGGCATTTTAGAAGAAACTAATTGCTCCTGGATAGTATAGGAAGTGAACGTGACCCATCTCAGGTAAGTAGTAGGGGTAAGACAGCCCCAGATTTTGCACCTTTTGCCCTTCAGTACTGTCCCAGAAAGATTTGCACCTTCAAATGCCACCACACACCTTACAGGTAATGTGTTGGTTATGCAATACATTCACATCTTTGTGTTTTCAGGAAACAGCTCTGCTGGGCTGCAGCACAGTCCTCAAATTATTTTGAACACTTTGAACTGAAAACAACATCCAGTCTCTGTCTTGCTCACCCAGTTATGTCTTATGGAAACTAAAGGACAGTATGAAGACAGGAGACCCAACACTGAAATCTATGAGGTCTTGGTGCAGCCAGTCTGCTGTAGATGGAGCCAGTCACAAGCAGGGTGGACACAAGCCAGTGTACCCCCTCCGGGCTTGGGGAACCATGGTGGATGTATTCACCAGAATATACGTAGCCTTAGTAAACATTTCCATTGAAGAATTTATGGACGTGATGCAATGTAGTTTATTTCTGGTTCAAGACAAAACCTGGTATGTATTACATTTAAGCATTATATGTAATCCTGAATTTATTGTGGAATTAAATAAATGGAATTTATTGTGAAATTTTGAAGAATTTTCTGCATAGTCTGATAAAAACTATTTTTGGCCATCATTATCTGCTTTGCACTGTACATTTATCTGGAAATATTTCAGGGGATACTTAATTTGTTGGAAATATATTGACATAGGAACATAAGTTTGTTAGAGTACAAGTCTGTTTGCTATCAGTTCAACAGCAGAAGGTCCTTTCTTATCTAGAAAAGTCACCAAACCACTGCCTCTGCACCTTCAGCAGACAGTTCAAATATGGCGTTTGTGTGCACTTTTCTTCCTTGATAGCAAGTTAATCTGTTACTGCAAATTACTAAAGGGTGAATTAGAAGTAATGATGGAGAGAAAACTCATTAAGGATAATATGTTAAAAATAATGAATCAGTACCTTCCATAGTAATCAAACCATTAAACATTTTCTCTCTTATTAATTGTGCTTTACATTTTGGATAAATATAAAGTAGTAACTTCTTGACAAATTTGGGTGAGGTAGGTAAATAAATCTAATATACTTCTAAAGCATTTTCTTCAATAAAGTGAACCATTTTTACCCAGAGGCTCTTAACTGCCAAACAGTATAACAGGGGACCTGTACTGATTTTTTAACCATGGTTCAACATTTGTCTTAAAAAAAATATATATTATCCAGTTTATTATTTATATCAAATGATCACATTCCATTTTTTTTTTCATGAATCCATTGCCAATTAGGTGTATATTTTGTCATCCATACAGAAATACATACTCCATACTGATTATTGTAGGTAAGGATTTTTGGAAGCAAAATAAGTCATTGGCTTGCACTAAGTAAATGATGTGAGGATAATATTGCATTGTATGCACTGAATATCAAATATTCTTTTATACTGTAACAGCTGATTAAGGAAAATAGTAGTTCTGTAGTTCCTTCCAAAACAGTTATTGCCATTGCATTGATTTATTTGCCGTTTTAGATAAAGATCATATACAAGACTTCATTGTAAAAAAAATTTAATGAAATATTACAATTTCTGTGTTCTAATACAAAATTTTTAACCTTGTTTCTTTCAACACTATTAGATTATGATCTGCCTAATTTAATGCAAATTTATGGGAAAAAAATCACGGATGTTTTAAATACTATGACATGGCAACCTTATAGAGTGCTGGCAGTAATTTTCCTCCAATGTGTGTTCACTAGTGATCAGATTTTCACATAATATAGACTGTGAAAGGAGAGAAATAAATAGACTATAACATGTGATTCATTGACCAAGTGATGTAATAAACCTCCATAGAAGATACCTGGAAAATATTATTTTAAAATATTATTCTGTCCAATTCTTTTGAGATTAGTGAAAAGCAGATTCCTCTTGCTCAAGTTCTGATGCCTATAATGTGTTTACATCTAAGTGATTTCTTTAAATTCCCTTTGACTGAACACTAATATAAATGTATAAATAGATCAGATAACTTGAATGTTTGATGTTTTCTTCTGGGCTCTATCAAGATTTTAAAGATTTGTAATACTTTGCTTGTTTTTTATGGCACCACAGTTAAATATATCTCAATATATTTCACAATAATTAATTAAGATCTAAATATAATGTAAATGTTATAGCATACCTAACAGCTACAATTTACAGAGAAACATATTTATTCATAAAATGTCTTTCAGTCAAAAGGAAAAGGCTGTTTCAACACAAAGGTGAAATATTAAATGGGTTAAACATTAATGCATCATTTATTTAGATTTAATATAAATCCTTTTCATTTTAAAAATTATAGCGTGTTGGCACTTAGTTGTATTTCTTATTTCTTAATGTGCAATACCTTACCTTTCAAAGCTAAATAAGTGTACAGTTGGAAAATTTATTTTAAAGCTTGATGCCTTTTGGGGTTAGATAACAAGTCTTCAGTCCAATCTCTCCACTTCTTGCTATGACATAAAGATCTGAAAAAAAAAAACAACCCAACATCATTTAGTGCTAAATGGTTAGCATTTTACTTCACAATGACTATCATCACTGCATAATAACATCTGACAAATAGGCTATTACCATCAGAAGGGAGGCTTTTAAATCAGACCTTAACTGCTTTTATTAAAGGCTTGGAAGGTAATCACTGAATTTATATTTTTTTTTCTTGTGTGTTTATACTTCTGTCTGGAGTCTTTAGAGATTTGCCAGTTATAATCTATCTGCTACCTGTTGTGAAACACCGGTAATGAGATAATACAAGCAATTAGAAAACCATTGCTCACTCCTGAAGGAGTGTTATTGCCTTAAATGAATGTTTCCAAAGGGAATACACAATAGTGTTCTGGTGACATTTTCTTGTTCCCATATTTTCCGAAAGATACCTTTTGTTTTTTACGTATCCTGCCTAATCAGTAACTCACAGGTGGCTGCGGAATAGTGCTAATGCAGTAAGTATACTCCCTCAGGAGTAAGTAACATTAAATTTCAAATCTGCAGAAAACAAGGTCAATCTATGATCCCTTTATACATGATGTCAAAACAGTGTATGTTAAAAACACTTCTTGGTTAGTTTAATGTTATGTTTCTTAAATATTTCTAAATTTGTAGTAAGTGGTTAGACTTGCCACAGTTTGATGCCCTAGGGGTAAGAATTACATGCATGGATCTCACCCCTTAGCATCCAGATGTAAGCCCATATATCTCCTACTTGCCATGCTGTGCTGCATTTTTTTTGCCAGCCCACGACCGTGCGTGATGGTCCCAGCTGGTCACCCTAGTCTGTGACTCACTAAGTGCTTCTCATATGGGGAGACAAATCATGGGGTCTTATAAGGGGAATTATGCCCATGGCCTCTCATAAGACAGAGTTATGAGGTGAAGCCTGTCACTTTGTCCCCTGCTCTTCTGCTGTTTTGCCTCTTATTTCTGACAAGATAAAGTGACCCTGACATTTTCCAGACTGTTAGTTATTTCTAAGACAGTAGGAAGGGATCTGCAAAGTGGTTACTAGAAACAACAATTAAATAAATCAGAGAAAAACCACCCTCATATACGCACCACCAGACCCCTTTTAGCTGTTGTGTGAGTGTCCCTCCCTGCTGAGAAGGATAATCAGCATTCTGGGAAGGTCTCCACTATGGACTACATCTACCTTGGACAGTGAGCTGTGGACCCCAGCCTGCTGGAAATGAGTTCTTGTGTGCATATGCCCAAGGGCGTCTCCCCACATACAGACTGGACACATCCACACTGGCTAGTATTTAGTTGTGCATCTCTTCTGGGCCTCAAGTGTAAGCTCTAAGACATAAATATACTTTTGATATGTGACTTTTTTTAAGTTATTATTATTTTAAATTCAAAGTGCAAACACAGCTCACCAGAGTGGTATCTTTTTAACATTAAACTGAAAGTGTGTTTTGCTTGGCCTGATGTCTGACATGAAGGTGGAGGAGACAAAGTTTGCTGGGATACTGTTGGAAGACGGTGTAGGAGAGGAAAAAGACATGTCCACTACAGAGTTCTAAGGATACTGCTTGAAAAAACAACCAAACAAAAACCCCACAAAACCAAACAAAAAGCCAACAAGGTTCAAGGGTAAATTTGAGTGCAAAGTTATTTGACAGCATGGGTGTACCCTTCATTTGTCAAAGTCCAAGTCAAAGCTCTCAAGCACATTTTTCCCTCTGTTTTGATAACATGCAAATAGGAAAGCTCTTGGCCAGCACAAGCTGTAAAATGAAGTAGGAACCTATATGATATGCAATAAAAATTATAGCAGTTTACTTGTACTGCTGCTCTGTTTACTCTAAAAACTTAACAAAATATAAATTTATTTTAAATAATAGATTTATACTGTGTCTCATAGAAAAGAGAAGCATCTGCAATTTAGTAACGCACTCTGCATGGAAAGGGTATAAGTACATAGCTAAGCAATTTCCATTACAGATGGCAAATGAAACTTTATTTCCTGCTTTGAAATTGTGGGTGCAAGAATGCTTTTTGAAATACACCTACAAGGTTGGTGAATATATTACAGCAATGACCTAGTGGTTTGGAACTCCAAGAGAGGGAAAATGTTTAAAATAAATGGGCAGAGGGAGTGAATGACTACGTATGAACACTAAAGAAACTCTGTTCACTTTGTGAAGCAATGATCCACAGGAGGAGATAAAATTTCCTAATAATAAAAAGCAGAGAGGTATAGTAGTCATTGACAGAAAAATTACTTGGATAGTCTAATTGCCTGAACTGACAGGTACAGTTCAACACTGAGAAATTTAAATTACTTTAGCTAGAGGAAGTTTCATTCTAAAAATAAGAAAATAAAACATAATTTAAATGACAAAACACAACAAAATTCTGAGAAGTGTCCGAGGATAGTGATTATAAAGAATAAACAAACATTTTATTTTTTTTTCCTATACAGTATTACAGTGTATCAAAGCATAGTGTGGACTACTGTCCATGTACCGAGAATAAAAATGCATGAACATGGTTATTTTGGTGCCTTGGGATTCTTACTGGCTGTTCTGACGTCATCTGACAGTTCCAAGGGTGGTGGCCTAAAATTCACTGCTCTCCCAATCCCCGCCTACATGTTGTTGTTGTGTCCCTGGGAAGTCTCAGTCTGTCTTGTAAGAAAACCAGCAATATAGTAAATCAGTGCTAGACTTTACGGGAGAAGCTGATTTTATTTTTAAGCAAAATGTTTTTCATTCGTTCACACTCACATTCTCCTACTCATATATTCAAATACCCCAGGATATTCGTGTGCAGGCTGTCTGTCCAAGATTTCCTTCAGTGACCTGGAGAACAAAGGACGCCAGCTATCAAGTCTTTCTTACATCTCATGGTTCTCACCGAATTTGGCAGCCACAGTGTTTTGGATATGCTTTTTCATACCTTTTAGGAGTTGACAGTAGTTTCTCTGTTCTGTGCCAGCTGTGTAAGTCGTCAGGATGTGCTTTGTTTTGCAATTTGGGTGGCTGGGCTCTTCGTGACCTGTAAATCTAGTGGATTTCAGTGTATGCCATTCTTATAAACCCTCTCTTGGTGTTTGTTCTTTCCATTTTTTACACACCAAATGTTAAATTTTGTCCTTCACACGTGATAAACCTAGCATTACTATTAAAATTCTCTACATTGTTGAGTTGCTGTTGATCATATGACCTCTCCCATTTTTAAGAAAGGGAGAAAAGAAGACCCGGGGAACTACAGGCCGGTGAGCCTCACCTCTGTGCCTGGGAAGATCATGGAACAGATCCTCCTAGAAGCTATGCTAAGGCACATGTGAGACAAAGAGGTGATTCGAGACAGCCAGCATGGCTTCACCAAGGGCAGATCTTGCCTGACCAATCTGGTGGCCTTCTATGATGGCGTGACGGCTTCGGTGGACAGGGGAAGGGCAATGGATGTCATCTACCTGGACTTCTGCAAAGCCTTTGACATGGTCCCTCACCACATCCTTCTCTCTACATTGGAGAGGTGTGGATTTGAAGGATGGACTGGATTAGGAATTGGCTGGCCGGACGCAGCCAAAGGTTTATGATTAATGGTTCTGTGTCTGGGTGGAGGCTGGTCACGAGCGGTGTCCCTCAGGAGTCCATCTTGTGACCGGTGCTCTTTAACATCTTCATCAATGACATAGATGATGGCATCGAGTGCACCCTCAGCAAGTTTGCGGATGATACTAAGGTGAGTGGTGCTGTCGACACACTGGAAGGAAGGAAAACCATCCAGAGGGATCTGGACAGGCTGGAGAAGTGGGCCCGCATAAACCTAATGAGGTTTAATAAGGCCAAGTGCAGGGTGCTGCACTTGGGTTGGGGCAACCCCAGGTATTTATACAAACTGGGGGAAGATCTCCTTGAGAGCAGCCCTGCGGAGAAGGACTTGGGGGTCCTGGTGGACGAGAAGCTGGATATGACCCAGCAGTGCATGCTTGCAGCCTGCAAAGCCAACTGTGTTTTGGGCTGCATTAAAAAAGGGGTGGCCAGCAGGGAGAGGGAGGTGATTGTGCCCCTCTACTCGGTTCTTGTGAGGCCCCATCTGGAGTACTGTGTCCAGGC